>JAKTPK010000198.1:265958-287283 GCA_030557565.1 Tetrapisispora arboricola | reverse complement strand
ATATATATATATATATATTTATATATATATTTGAAAAATGTTGGTGTTGTAGATTATTTCTTTCGAATTGAGAGCTTTTATTTTCTTTGTGAGTCTTGGTTGTGTTGGTGGTTGGTTGTTGTTGGTTGTTGTTTTTTTTTTGCACTGAAATCAGAACTAAAGGCTTACGCACTCATACATATAGAATTATAGATATCAATTTTCATTTCTGGAGAAATACATTTATTTATTGATAGTATACATCTGTATGATATTGCAAAAAAAAATAAAAGTGCAATAAAATAAGATTTTTAGAACAAGAAAAAGTTTTCTACATTTTTTGAATTGTTGCTCTGTTCAGAATTGCATAGAAACAGTAACATTAAAAGTCCCATAGATTAACAGACAAATAAATTATCAAATGGTAATTTTATGAGAATTACTATATTATGTATATTAAAGCAGATACAAAAAAAAATTTATCTTATTATGGTGATAATAATTTTGAAGGTAATGGTGGAGTCGTTGCAGGCAACACATTAGCAAAAGATGAACACGTTCCTGCGGATGTGTACAATAAAACTGGGGGTGGTGCTTTTGAGTTGGAGTTGCCCAAATCACTGTCTTTCTTGAATAAGCCGCAAAGAAATAGAAAAATATCAGAAGAAAAATGCAACGCTGATTCAGAATTATTAAGAAATACAAATAAAAATAAAAGATTGGATGATTATGCCATAAATAATGATGCCATTGCCTACATAAATGAAAAGAGTCTAGAAAATGAAAATAATGAAAAAGATAGAAGGAAAAATTTTCATAAGCATGTAGCTAATCGTATAGCAGAAGTTTCAAATATGTCACTAAATACAGATTTAGAGTCGAATAGATTACCGCTGGCTCCTGTTTATAAAAAATCTGGTGAATTGGTCAGAAGTTCTTTGAAGTATAGATCGAAGTCATTACCGTCAACGCCAAATTCAGAAGCAATGAAAGATGAAGACAATTTTTTACTGAAAAAAAATAATCCAAGAAGAAATTTAACAAGAAGTAAAAGTGTTCATTTTGAACAAACTACACCGATTGCATATTTTGATAAAGATGAAAGTCCGCTAGACATAAGTTTGCAGTTTTTGGATATTCTAAAGTTAAATGAAGATAATCACAATAATTTATGTTTAAACACGGTAGATAAAAAAAACTACACTTATGGAAATACCCATGTTAATAGGTACAATTCCTTTAGTAATAACAATTTTGAATTTGCCAATGATTACTGTAAGTGTAGCAACGATGACGCCGATAATGATATTAACAATACTAACAGTAAAATTAACAGTGGCAGCAGTGGTGTTAGTAGCAGTAGTAGTAGTAATAGTAGTAATGGGATTGATTGTTATCGTGGTTTCAACGATATCAATGACAAATACAAGGAACAAGACTGTAATTATAACGACAATGTCAGAAACGCAAATGGTGGATATATGGATAAGTCCATAGAAAATAAAAAAACATTGCGTAGAAGTAGATTACAATCTGAATTTTTCAAAAAAATGAAAAATGAAAACGTTAATAAATATAATCTACCAAATATAAATGTAGAGGATAATAAAAGTCAAGGACTAATAATAGAAAATGAGAATTTTCCAATTCTTACCAGATTGAAAAGAAAAGACATTTTGAAAATAAATCTCTATGTTAAACTGGTGGAAAGTAACAATGTTTTTCTAGAGGAGTTGGTCATCAAGAAAACAATTGGCAGTAGTGACACAAAAGATAAATTCAATATGTTCAATGGAATAAATTTCTTGAGCGGGAAGATATTTGTTAAGAATGTAGATTACAAAAAATGTGTCAAAGTTCGATATACCTGGAACAAATGGGTGACTTATCATGAAACAGAAGCGACGTATAATTCGAATGCAGATTCTATATTACCTTCAACAAACATGGATATATTCCGATTTGTTATCGATTGCAACAATCTGAAGTGTAGCTGTAAGAACATTTTGGAGTTATGTGTACACTATATCTCTGGAGATATCAAAGACAAAACATATAATGAGTATTGGGATAATAATAACGGTAAAAACTACAAAATTGCAATATATAAATGTAATTAACAAATTAATTAATTTATTTAGCTTAAAATAATTGGGTATAGATTCAAGATGTTTATTCTCTTTTTTTTTTTTTTTCAAGTTTATTTATAAATCAGTACAACTTAATTATACAATCAAAAGATTCTAGTAACAGAAAAACGCATTCTTCTATTCTCTGGGTCTGTTGTGCCAGTATTCCGTTTATTACCTACTCTTTAATATTAATATTAAGTTTAAGAATATAAAATTTGCGAGATACTAAATTGATTCTCCAACAAGAAACCAAAACCGGTCAACTAATCATTAAAAATTATTAGAAACAAAAAAAAAGGAAAAACACCGAGAAAAAATGAACAAATTAAATCCATCAAATTAATTGACACAATTAAACACATACCCACGCAGCACCACACTCAGACAACAACGTAGAGAAATCCTGTTTTTGAGAAAAAAAAATGGCAACACGCACGCATCACGCGCAGACAACATTGCTTAGTCACTTGCTTTCCCCCATTACGAGCACTCGAGATTTAATCTCTTACGAGTTTATCTGCCCTTTGGGCACAGAATCCAGCCAGCACTCACATCATAGAAGAAAAGAAAAAAAAAATCCCACGCTTACAAACTTGCCAGTTTACACTACGTGGATAGTAGCGCTTGTTACTGATTCCTTGTTTCCAGGATTGTAAGTAAAACAAAAAAAAAACAAAAAACAAAAAATAAAAAAAGAAATTTGTTATTTTTTGTTTTCCTTCTCTCTTCGTGTAGAAGATTCTGGGCAATGAAGAAACAGAAAAAAAAAAGGATATACAGATGTTGTTATTCGTTAATTGAGTATTTTCCTTCGTATTTTCCTTTGTGTTTTTGTGTCTCTGCAGTTTTGTGTCTTTGTGTCTTTGTGTCTTTGTGTTACACAATTGAAAAAGTTTTTATCGGTCCAATTAATTCCAATCCGGTTCGTTGAAATATCTCAAACTCAGTATTTACGTATGTAACACCATGTGTACCGTGTGTACCACACAATAAACCCACACTGCATACTAATATACTGTACCATTGAGAAATTTATTACTTCAAAAAGTACCTCATCATCAAATATGAAAAGCTCTTACACTATGTTCTTTTTATTGCTTGTTTCTCATGAATATATCTCTAAGTCGTCTACTTTGTGTATCTTTGTGTGTATCTTTGTGTTTTTCTTTGTGTTTTTCTTTGTGTTTATCTTGTGGGCTTTACTGATGGTAATAAACAACTTAATGAGTTGTTTTTTCTTTACTTAGAGTCTCATTTTCCTATAGCTCTTTTTATTATTATTATTTCTACTATTGTGGTCGAGGTGGAAATGGTAATGGAAGTACAAGTTTCGATGATATGTCGATTGGTTACTAGTTTCTAATGAATTTACCCATTTGAATTTCTTATGCTTCCAAGTTTTTTTTGTCAATTGCATGCAATAGACAAGAACACAAACAAACAAACAACCAGATTAGATAATTTAGCCAATGTGTCAATATGTTACATAGATTTGGTTTTGATATCTTGTAATCCTTTTTTCTTTTGTGGAATTAATATATAAGGAGACTTGAAAAGTTCTGGTTAGTTCCTTTTTTTTTTTTTTGGATGAATTCTTGCTATTTAACCTGTTTATTAAGAATTATATATATTTGTTATGTATATCTGTTTACTTATGAGTTCTTAATTATTTTCTTTTCTAGCTGTTACCATAAATTCAGCAATTCAAAACATATTAATATTCAAACACAACTAAACAAAACTATATTTTTGTTTATCTTTTCACCTGTTCAACAACACCTTATATTCTAAAGTCTAACTAACACAAAAAACAACTAATATACCAAAAAAATGCAAGATTTCCAAGTTTTCTTAAGTATTTTTGCTGCTTTGTTTGTGTTTTACTACTCAGCTCATAGAAATGTCATGAACAGATACAAAGTCGATGTTCCAAATTTACAATAATTACATCCAATATAAAATTGATCAAAACAAGCAATTGTCTGACATAAGCATTTTAATATAAAGCCATTGAATATAGTTTTGGAATCAATTTTTAATTTTTTTAACATTGGGAAAGGTTTTACTTTTATTTTCATTTTCATTTTCATTTTCACTTCATTTCAATTTCGATTACAATTTCAATTCATTCTTAATTCTTTGATCGAAGCTTAAAAATCATAATAACAAGTCAAGATTAGAAATTTTTACAAAAAAAAATTATTCTCTCAACAGAATATTCCCACATCTTCTGATATACTTGAAGATGTGGTTTTTTCAACAAATCATTTAATATTTAATATCCACTTTATGTATTCTTTTAATATAATAATATATCCATAATAATATAATATACAGTAAATTATATTTTCAACATTTTACTTATTATCTTTCAGGTTCTCAATTACAAATTAAAGTCCGTTATTACAGGTAGAGGTTCGAATTAACGTATATAAATGCTCATCGCGAAGTTCACGTCCTAATTTCCCAGAGAAAAAAAAAGAACATCCAATATTCAATTTTTTGAGATTATTATTTAATAAATAAACTTTACATCTACACTTACGACTTCGCTAATTCAAGTATCGTTGTGAAGCATAAAGATCTGATTATTTTATGGAAAGGTTCGAAAAGTTAATTGAGTATCAGCCCGAATACATTTTTCAATATTATTATTGTCATAGAGGGATATAAAACTACAACCTTCACCTTATTCTCCAGGTATTTTATGCTTTTAAGCTTTCATTTCTTATTCTTTATTTAATTTGTCTCTCTTGATTATTTTTTTTTTTAACTGGTTATGCCTTTAGGGCCAAACTTAGAATTTATTTGAAAAATCAATATTTAAAACCCTCAATCAACTGTACTAACGTTTTATTTTTTTTAGCACTACACTTCTTTATTATATAAATGTATGCTACTTATAGAGAGCTTCGACATTTATGATTTCAGGGAAATTATTTCTTGATTTTGATAATTTTCTTGTGTCTAACTGCAAATATTAATTCATATAGACAAGTATATATGGAATAGAAAATTTACACTCAATTGAAACTAAAACTTTCATAGATATAGTATTCACAAATTAATTTGATTCATCGTATTCAACTGTCGAGAGCGTAGCAAAGAAAGGAAAGGGAAAAACTTTTTATTATGTCAGTACAAAAGAAAAACAACAATATAGAATTATACACAACCAAGTTTTATGCGACTTGTACGTTGGGTGGTTTAATTGCATGTGGTCCAACTCATTCGAGTGTCACGCCATTGGATCTGGTTAAATGTAGATTACAAGTTGATCCAACTTTATACAAATCGAATTTACAAGGTTGGAAAAAAATCATTGCAACAGAAGGTGGTGTCTCAAAAATTTTCACTGGTGTTGGGGCAACTTTTATTGGTTATTCATTGCAAGGTGCTGGTAAATATGGTGGTTACGAATTTTTTAAACATTATTATTCGACTTTACCATTTGTCTCTGCAGATTTTGTTAAGAACCATAGTGTTTGGATTTATTTGGGAGCATCTGCAACTGCTGAATTCCTTGCCGATATCATGTTATGTCCATTAGAGGCAATTAAAGTCAAACAACAGACTACAATGCCTCCTTTCTGCAATAACGTTTTCCAAGGTTTTAATAAAATGTACACCAACGAAGGTATCAAAGGTTTTTACAAAGGTATCGTACCTTTATGGTTTAGACAAATTCCATATACTATGGTTAAATTCACTTCTTTTGAAAAAATTGTGGAGGCTATTTATGCAAGATTACCGGTTAAAAAATCTGAATTGAATTCATTACAACAAATTTCTGTGAGTTTCTGTGGTGGTTATTTAGCTGGTATTTTATGTGCTATAGTTTCCCATCCTGCTGATGTGATGGTCTCCAAAATAAATAACGACAGAAAAGCAACAGAGTCGATGAAACAAGCAACTAGTAGAATATACAAGCAAATTGGTTTCAGGGGGTTATGGAATGGGTTACCAGTCAGAATTGTTATGATTGGTACATTGACTTCATTCCAATGGTTGATATACGATTCATTTAAAGCTTACGTTGGCTTACCAACATCTGGTTAGAAATAATTTGATAACTAAGATGCTAACTATTTAATACTTGATACCAACTTTTATAAATATTCTTATTTATGTGTATATTCATAAATTTTTCAAAAAATTAATCACCTAATTCAACATTGATTTTTTCCAAACAATGTCAATGACTGTATTTTTATTATCATTTCTTATGTAATTGATATGTATCAATATATAATGCTTATTTTGTGAAATTATTTAATCAAGACCAAACATTTTTCATCAATTCATCATCGTCAATATTGTAGGTTGATGTGGACATATTATTACTGCTATTATTGTTGTTAAAATTATTGATTTTATTGATATTGTTGTTCACATTAATCGTATTTGCATTGGATGTATTATTATTATTAGATGATGTAGATGCTAATGATATCGATGAAGAAGACAAATTGTTATTCAAGTTAGACCCTGAATTAGAAGGTTTGGCATACAATGATAATATTGATTTTTTCAAATCTTGTCTTTGAGTACCAGCTGGAGCAGTAGGATTACGATTCAAATTTGGATTTTGTATATTCAGATTGGAAGCAGTAGAGTTTGAGGTTGTGTTCTTTAAAATGTTATTGTTTTCATTTTGAGCCTGAATGCTAGGAGAACTCGTTCTGCTGTTACTGTTGTTAGAAGAAATTGGTGCTAAGTTTTGTAAATCTAATAAGCTGGTCGAATGACTTTTAGATAAATTATCAGATGAACGATTAGAGACCGAAGGTTGTTGGTTATTTTGTTGGATATGAGTCGATTTATTTTTTTCTGATGATTCATTACTTGAAATTGTGTTATTTGAAATTTCTTCCAACTTTGAACTATCACCAATCCATTTTTTATATTCATATTTATTTTTAATGAAATTTTGTAATTTACTTGTATCATTGATATTAATTTTAATAGGTTCATTATTTGCATTCAACAACTTGTATTCGTAATATTTATTGGCATTTTCATTGTTTTTCAATTTGAGTAACATAATTATATTCTCTTCTTTCCAAGTATCTAAATCAACCGATTTAACTTTTGAGATATGAGTACCTAATGATCTATGAATACCTGCACATTTTATACAGATGAAAACACCTAAAGACCAAGAAGCCCATCTTGGATGTGTTTGAGTTTTACAATCTGAACATGTCGAGTTACCAGGGTCACGCAATAAAGCAGCCAATGCCTTCTTAATTTGAGGTGAAGTTGACATAGTTCGTTTAGTTATATTAGCAACCGTTTTTGTGATCTAAAACACAACGTATCAATTGAGTCAATTTATTAAGTAAGACAACGATTGCAACAAAAGTATGCTTATACAATTATATAAATACATAAATATGTATAACAGATGAAAATATACGAAATATGAAAATATTCAAATAAAATATGTAATTCTAACATATTTTGTACATACTTAATTTCTAATATTTAATTTTTAAAATACAGTGTGATCAATAACAAAAATCAAAATACTCAAAATAGTATAAAAACAAAATACTTTAGTAACAAATTCTAATGTATTATATTATTTTTACTACCTACAAAAAAACAACAACGAACAAATAAAAGAACTTTCTGTTACATGAAAAAAAACACATATATAAAAAAATGTACCAAGTAAGAGATAACTAAGTATATAAGAAAATGTAAGTATGTAAGAATACTACAAACGATACAAAATTTTCAACGAAATGAAACCTAAATTAATAATGATATGATACTTGATATGATATGTGTTGTTAATTGAAAACTTTTAGATTGGCAAATTAGTTAGATTCGTTACAGTGAACAAGTGATTGTAAAAAATTTTCTTTAATAACAATTGTCATAATTGAAAAAAAACCTTTCATTAAATCACTGAAAAGTTCATGGTTTGAAGCTAAATGTTTGAATTCAACAGGGAACTTAACAGGTAAACAACAAATACAGAGAAGATAATAAGAATGAGAGAGAGAGAGAGAGAGAGGGTGTGTGTTTTCGGGTAAGGTTAGCTGATTGTATTACTTTATGATGTTTGAGATGTTTAACCATCTTTATGTGACTCAAACTTGAAGCCCTAGGTTAACTAACATAGTTTTCAATGAATAACAAAATCTTTTTTTCATTCGTTCACCACAATATATTTTTAGTTATGCTATGCAAGAATATGTAAAATCAATTTTTCTTTTATTACACAAGCTCGTAGCTAAATGTCTCATATTTCATCTTGACTTATTGAATAAATATTAAAGCTCTCAATTATTTCAGATAATTTCATTAATCCAAATTATTTTTCACTTGGCTTTGTTACCAATTTGCTTAGTATACAATTCGCATTCTAATTGTAATTAAAATCACACTATAATTCTTGAAAGATTCGAAATGTCAAAAAATTTCATAATGACTAATTATATCTTTTGAATAAATTTTTTGATACAATTATTACTTTTATTATCACATATCTATCTTACACACAATGTTTTAATCTTTGTCTTTTAATAGAAACTATTCTTATTCTCAATTTCATATTCAATCACTTGGTAATAGGCGTTCAAAGATCACTAGAAATCATTAGTGCTTCGCAGGTCCCTGAAAGATATTAATTGGCTTTATAAAAGTTTTTGTTGTATAGGAGATACTTAAATCCACGAAAGCACATAGTTCTGAAGAAGAAGAATGTTCAGTGATCCTAACGCATCTACCAATTGGGTGGTTCAAAAGTTCGGTGGTACTTCCGTTGGTAAATTTTCTGTTCAAATCGTTGATGAAATTATCAAATATTATTCAGATGTCAATGGTATAAATAAAAGCGTTGCTGTCGTTTGTTCTGCTCGTTCATCGTATACAAAAGCTGAAGGTACAACTTCAAGACTATTGAAGTGCTGTGATCTGGCTTCTCAAGAATTGAGTTTTTCAGAAATTATTGATGTCATAAGACAAGATCATATTAGCAATGCTGAAAATTTGATTCATGACCCAGTTATCCAAACAAGATTGGTTTCTGATACTAATAAGGAGTTGGACTTGGTAGTCAAATATTTAGAAGCTTCTAAAGTTTTGGGTGAAGTCTCTACAAGAACAATGGATCTAGTCATGTCCTGTGGTGAAAAATTGAGTTGTTTATTCATTGCTTCTTTATGTAATGATAGAAATTGCAAGGCTAAATACATCGACTTATCACATATAATCCCATCTGACTATCAAGCTACCACTTTGGATAATACATTTTATACATTTTTAGTTCAGGCATTGAAAAATAAATTGCAACCATTTTCTGATTCAAAAGAAAGAGTGGTGCCTGTTATTACCGGTTTTTTTGGTTTAATCCCAATGGGTTTATTGAATGGTGTTGGTAGAGGTTATACTGATTTATGCGCTGCTTTGGTTTCTGTTGCTTTAAACGCAGACGAATTACAAGTCTGGAAGGAAGTTGACGGTATTTTCACTGCAGACCCAAGAAAAGTTCCAAATGCTCGTCTATTAAGTAGTGTCACTCCAGAAGAAGCTTCTGAATTAACTTATTATGGTTCAGAAGTTATCCATCCATTCACAATGGAGCAAGTTATTAGAGCAAAAATTCCAATTAGGATAAAAAATGTTCAAAATCCAAAGAATGATGGTACTGTTATTTATCCAGACAATGTTGCTAAAAAAGGGGAAGCCACACCACCTCATCCACCAGAGGCTTTGTCATCTTCGTTTTTCGAAACCAAGAGAAGAGGTGCCACTGCGATCACTACAAAAAACGATATTGTTGTTGTGAATATTCATTCCAATAAAAAAACATTATCCCATGGGTTTTTGGCACAGATATTTACAGTACTGGATAGATATAAATTGGTTGTTGATTTGATTTCCACTTCAGAAGTGCATGTTTCAATGGCTTTACCTATTCCAGACACCGACTCTCAAAAATCTCTAAGATTAGCTGTTGAAAAACTAAAAAGTTCAGGTACTGTTGATATCATTCGTGGAATGTGTATTGTGTCTTTAGTTGGTAAACAAATGAAACAATATATTGGTATCGCTGGTACTATGTTCTCCACATTAGCCGAACAAGGTATTAATATTGAAATGATCTCTCAAGGTGCTAATGAAATAAACATTTCTTGTGTTATAGAAGAAAACGATTCCTTGAAAGCATTGCAATCAATTCATAAAACTTTGTTGGATGAAAATGCCGAAATGCCATCTTTTGAGCATGCCATCAATGATAGATTAGAGCATATTAAAAACTTAAATTTATAAGATAATTCATAGGGACTAATAAATAACTATAAATGTTTCTATAAAATAATAATTAATAGATCTCTAACTGTTGAAAAAAAAATATGTCTTTCACTTTTCTGATATCGTTAAATTAGTTTTTAGTACAAATTTTTTTTGAATTAGTAAACAAGGTTGAAATACTGTTTTTTATTTTTGGATAATGTATACACATTTTCTATAAAATATTCACACTTTATGTACATAATCTCTAATAAATAGATAAGTTTTGGGGTTTGATTAAAAAACAAAAACCTCATCATCCATCTTAGAAAGAGGTTTGGCTTTAGCAAATCCTAATTCAACGGCACATCTCTTGACAGAAGAAACCATAGGTAAAGGACCACAAACCAATAATTGGACCCCTGGACCTTGTGCAGGTAAATTTTTCTTCATAACTTCCGTTGTGATATAACCAACACCACCAGTCCAATCCTCAGTTGGATTATCAACTAAATAATGAATCTTGAATTGTTCTGGTTTAGCAGCAACCAATTGATCTAATTGTTTTTTCAATAAGATTTCATGTTCAGCTAAATTACCATAAATCAATGAAACCTTAGTTTTATCGTTTGGATTTTGAGCAATTGCTTTGATAATTTGATACATTGGGGTAATACCAGATCCACCTGCAATCATACCCAACTCCTTACGGCAATTTGGTGTATAATCATAAAAACCTTTTGGGCCACTTAATTCAATTTCGTCATTGATTTTTAGTTCACTGAAAATTCTTGAAATATTACCATTTTCATAAGACTTAATCAACAACTCGAAAAAGCCTCTAGCATCGGTATCTAAAGAGGTAGGAGTATAAGATCTCATCACAACCTTTCCATCGATGGTTGCTCTAACGGAAATGTGCTGACCAATTGGTAAACCCAACATGGAATCATCTGTTGGCAACTTAAAACGGTAAACAGCAGAGTTGTGATTCAAAACAGTTTTCTTGACCAAAGGAAATTTTCTGTATTCACCTTTTACCAGAACTTTTTTAGGTTTAAATTGATTACCTAAGTGTATGGAATAGTATGTACCAGTAGCTAAAAGCAAAACAGCCAAAATTATTTTAACAGTACTTTCATCCATTTTTTTCGTTACGATATGCTCTCTTTATCTTTAGTTTTGAAACTTATAATAACATAAAGAAAAAATGTATTTCCAATTACTATTATTGTTAACAACTTATTTATTTAAGCGGTTTTATGTGCTTTCTCGACTTGCTTTCGAAAACTCACCTTAC
This sequence comes from Tetrapisispora arboricola, assembly GCA_030557565.1. Classification (NCBI taxonomy): domain Eukaryota; kingdom Fungi; phylum Ascomycota; class Saccharomycetes; order Saccharomycetales; family Saccharomycetaceae; genus Tetrapisispora; species Tetrapisispora arboricola. Next base: position 275,625 of record JAKTPK010000198.1, on the reverse strand, counting down.
AGTGAACTTGAAATACTTTACTTTATTATTTTTCTTGTCGAGATTTTAATTGTTTCATACATCGACAAAGCTCAGTGATTGAGATTCGGTAATACCGAAAATTCTCTCTATAAAAAACCTCGTATAACTATATAAAGTTAAATAACTGGAGAATATATTTATGGCATATTATGAATATTGACTAGTTTTTATTTATTAGTATTGTTTAGATGCTATATATTTACAATACGAGCTCAACATGTATGAACCTGTGCCTTCTTAGGAAGGAAGATATGATTTCAGATGATTAATAAGATCTTTTTTTGAGTTGAATGTTGATGATGAGTATTTGTAATTTGTGTTGGAGATATATTCTATTAACTTCTCAGTTATTACAACAATGTTTTGCTCATCTATGGATATTTTGCCAATCTTCAATTGCTCAATCAACCATTCGCTTGTTTTATATACCACTGCGTCAAATTTAGGAAATGTAAATGCTTTTGGAACTCTAGACTCTTTTTCTACATTTACAATTTTCAAATGAGTCAATATATCTCTGAATGTTAAAAAATTACCACCAATAATGAAAGAGTCTTCCGGAGTATAAACTGCGTGAATGTAACCTGCAGGGATCATAAATAGATCAGATTCCTTAAGTTCCATTGCTATACCATCTTGTAAATGATCTCCCAAGAATATGGAAGATTGATTTGGCTCATTACACCAATTCAAATATTGCTCAATATTATGTGAGGTTGGAGGAAATAAAAGAAATTTTTTACTGCCTTTAATCAACTTATAGTAAACTGGTGTACCTGCGAAATCTAAGTGAAAATCCGTGTATGCATTTTCTGCTGACATTAAGATATATTTAGTAACTTTTGGTCTTGGACCATATACACTGTTATTACCATCGACATTACAGTATTTGTCCCATACGATGTCAACTAAATCATTTTTTGAAACAACAGAAGGTCTTTTGATAGTAAAACCTTCAATATTGGTAAAATTCGAGACCTCAAAAGATATCACATTTTTTAGACGATCTCGTTTGGAAGGTTCAGTAAAAGAAAAATAATTATTCCATTTGGTTAAATCCCATTTTTCATTTTCTTGAGTCAAAACATCCATCACATTGATTTTACAATCACCACCTAACAGTTTAGTAATATCATCAACTGTAAGAATATCACCTTCAGCAACCGTACCATTTGAATTCAAATGTTTCGGAATTATCATACCTGAGTTCTCAGGATCATCTATCAAATATGGAACATTTATTTCATCAAAAAGTTCGGTGAAAAGTTTATAAGATATATGTTTATCAGCACCATTTGTCTTGAATTCATCAAAACATTGATTGAACTTTTGTAAATGAGGAGGGCTTCTTTTGATGATTCTACCATCACCTTCATTCAAGGAAATGTAATCAATTTGATTCGATTTACTTCTTAAATTATACCTTTTCACACCAGGAGTGTCCAGCTCTGTCAATTCCAATTTCCTTTTCATTTTGACAACCTCTTTCGTTACCCAATGTCTCAGTTAGCTATACACACGCTCTCTACCATGTGTCTTGTTGTAAAAAGGCAAAACAGCGGTATATATAACACTGACGGTGTAACCGATTCATATTTTAAATAAAGTTAATACTGCAATAAATTGTAAATTCACCTTAAACTTTACCCTAACGGAAAATTTCCCCACATACAAAATTGATCAAGAGCATTTTTGCCCTCTCTCTACATCAAAGAAAGAAAAGCATGATAACCAATCCATCGATTTCTGCCAGTCGAACAACTTAATTGATTACTAAAGAAGAAGAGAACTGTAGAATCAACCATGACGGTGATCGACTATCCCCAACTGTGCTTTTGGAACGAATCTTTGATACTGCAAGAAACGCATGTCTATTCACGGACACTCCTGAACACATCAAGTGAGCGTTTCAACACCAAGACACACGGTCGATGGCCCCTCAAACAGCCACACAGACATACATATCTATATATATATACATGTGTAAGCAGGTTCAACCATGATGCTAGTCCTTAGCTATCTCTTGTGTTAAACCCTCTCATTTTTGATACTATTGGTAGGACGGCTGTTTTTCAGCCCTCTACGAGAAAATGTTAGAACAACTAGAAATTCTGTGTTGTGTTTCTGACTTTTTCTTTTTGAGATTTTTGAATTTTCGAATGTTCGAATTTTCTTGACACCATACAATTACTGAATAATTTTGTTCTGAACTTGTAGCATCTTACAACTGATTGTTCAAGTTATTATAAACAATCAAGAGTCGACGAGCCCGTTTCTTTATTTGCTTATAATGAGTAATGATATGAGACTGGATAAAAGAACTTCTCTCTATTTTCATGTTTCTTCTATGTCAAATCATAAATATAAAAACAACCACTCACACACGTATACAATAGCGTGTACCCTTCTTAGGACAAATAATACTAAAATTACTTAACGATGTCATTTAATGATTTCACAAACTCTTTAACGCAGAAGTTTCAAGAATTATCTACTGCGGTCACTGAAAAAACTCAAGATTTGACCACATCTATTCCTACTTTGGCTTCTTCTACTCAACGTTTAGTTCAAGAAAAATTGGGTAACGTCACTGATATTTCTCAATTACCACAAGAATACTTAGAGTTGGAAAAAGAAATTGATACCATCAAATTGGTTTATGAACATTTCCTTAAGATCACGTCAATATACGATAACGAATCATATGACTACCCAAAATATATAAGTGATTCGGTCAATGATTATTCTAAGTTATTTCAAACCAAAATTGAAGATTTATCTCATGCAACCTCGGCTGAAGAAGCTCAGAACATTTTAGTTACTCCAGGCCCAGCTACTGAACCAAGAACTTTGAATTATGCTTTGAGTAAAGTAGCTTTGACTTCAAGTGAAAGTTTGAATCAATTACAGGATCCAAACATTTCGAAAGTTGCTGCAACCTTATTGAAATTTAGTGATATGCAAACCAAGATTGCTCAACAAAGATTACAACAAGATACTTTGATTCAAACAAAAGTAAACAAGGTAATCAAAGAAAAGTTAAGTTCTTTAATTGATAAAGCTACTAGAGCTCGTAGAGAAGTTCAATACAAAAGATTACAATATGACGTTGCTAGATCTAAACTGGCTCAAGCTAAACCAGAAAAAGAAGCTTCTTTGAGAGTTGAAATGGAAACTTTAGAAGAAGAATTTGCGCAAGCAACTGAAGCTGCTACTGTTACAATGCAAGAAGTCATTTCTCAATCCAATTTCTTGGAAACTCTACAAAATTTTGTTGAAGCTCAGTTAAATTATTTTGAAAGCTCTTCAAATTTATTAAAGGAATTGATGCCAGAATTTGAAACTTCTTAAATCTCGTCTAAATCTTTTCTACAGACAAAAAAAAATAGAAAATTTTATTAAAAAACATAACCCCACTATAATTAAATAACTAACTTTACAAAATTTGTTTTATTTGACTACATAATTTTATATCATATAACTACTATTTTAAAAGTTAATAATATAAAAACATTGTCGCTAAACTACAATCTGCTCATGAATTGTGATATATATATATATATTTAACATTTAAAATTGTTAATTACATACACTAAACATTTTTCAATCTAATCATACTTACTTACTCATCAGATTCCATAGATTTGACATCCCATTGAACTCTAACATCCCATCTACTAGATTCAGCACTCCAACTGATATATTTAACGAATTCTAATACACTTTCGTCTCTTAAGACCAAGTTCAAAGAGTTCCAAGATGCTGGTTTGTTAATTAAAACCGAATCACCCTCATCATCTCTACGATAAACAGTGGCATCTTCAACATCTCTTTCGTATTGAGTATCGTCCTTTTCTTCAGCTTCAACAGTTTCATCAGCCATGTATAACTCATAACCACCAACTTCACCGGAAGCCCAACCATTTGATGGAGTTAAACATAAAGTAGCCTCTAATATAGCATCAACAAAACCTTCGATATTTTTCAAAACTTCGCTTAAATGACATTGAGTAGCTAAAGTAAAATCTTTACCTGGTCTGAATCTTCTAACGATAATCTTTTCTGAAATTGGACATAATAAAGTTAATGAGGCAATATACTTCTTGAAAACCAAACTTTTTAAAAATTGAGCCAAACCAATCAATTCTATCTCTAATTCGTTTTCGTTCTTTGAGGTTTCATCAGAAATTAAAGTTTCTTTCAACCATTTGAAATTTGATGGCTCTTCGTGATTCAGATTGTCTAGCATATCTTCTTCAGAAGCAAAGTATTCATGAGGTTTACCGTCTAAATACAAATATCTCCATTTATGAGAAGGAGTAGCAGTTTTCCATGGAGCTTTGACATCTTTAGCTTCCATTGGACATTCATTGTTTAATTCATCTTGTTTAATCAATCTTTTCAATAAATCAGATTTTGGTTCATTTAAGAAAGATTCTATCTGTAAAAAGGAATTTTCTTCAAATGATTTCTGTAATTTTGTGATACCTTCGGCAGTCAAATGTTCTGGAGAAATGAATTGTGATAAATATTGAACTTCCTTTTGAGTTAGTCTCAATGCTTCACTTAAGAAACTAGCATTTTTGTTATCATCGTCTTCACCAGTTAACAGTCTTTCATAGTGCTTGGTTTGATGGAATGGCAAAATTTCTCTTTCAGCATTTGGAAATTCAAAATCTTGTAACGTTTTAGATTCCAACTGAGCCAAAGTGGAGATATTTTGATCAATCCAAGCTTCTTCTTCACCTGGAATGTAGCCATCTTCGCCCTTTTGAGGGATGTGGTACCAACCTTGAATGGAAAGTCTGTGCTTGTCTACTCGTACTTCCTCGACATCATGGAATGAAAAACCTGGTTGAACTTTGAAAAAAGCGATTTGATTGAATTGAGGAACTAGCTTAGCACAAGGGTCAGTATATGGAATATTTTCTTTTATACTTGGGAATAATCTTAAACCACCACCATAATGAGATTTCCATTTTCTATCTGGGTCTGGTAAGTATAAAATGAAACTAATACGTCTAGAACCAATAACATCATCATGAGTTAATAAATGGCAACCTTTAGTATACGTGTTAACACTCATATCGGTCTTAGAAGCTGATAATTTACCAGCACCAGTAACATAACCAAAAAAATCTCTATATCTTTCAGAGTATAAAATTTGACGCAACTTGTACATATTTGGTAAACGAGACAAATCATTCCAATCCAAACCAGATAAATTAGCTAAATCACCACTTTGGTTAACTTTGTAAATATCAGTTTCTTTTTTGGTGAAATGAATTTCAGTTTCAATCTCTTTACGAACTGCACGTAATAAATCATCATCAACTAAATCAATAATAGTACCCCAATTGTAAGGTTTAGCATTGGTAATTTCATTTTTCAAATTGTCTTGAAATTCTGGGTCCCAGATTTTTTGATTGAATAAAGATTTGACTTTATCATCTTCTAAAGCCAACTGCTTTTGAGTTTGAGTTATTGGATTACTTGGAGCTTTTCTTTTCATTGTTTTTAAATGAAAAAAAATATCTGTTGATAGTTATTTTTTTCTTAATACTTTTGCAATAGGAAGTGTTCTTGCAATTAGATTCAATTTCAGGTCTAATAACTCTTCTTGCAATTGGATAACCCTTGCAACTAAGGAAACTACTTTCCAAAACTATTTTTCAAAGCTTAACAGCATATAATAGGATCAATCTTATATAGTCAAGATAAATTAGTGAATTTTATTTCAGTGACTTATTATTATTTGATGATATCTTCTACATAAAAATTTTTCTTTCAAATGCTCTTTTCTTTTTATTTCTACTTATTTTTCTCTCTCAGGTTATTTTAGTGGTGATTTCTTGAGATCCGATGAGATGAAAATTTCCTCATTCATCAAAGTTCATTTCGAAGTTTGGAACAAGACACACCTCAGTTAACTGTACAACAGTGGATACTGAAAGCCAGTGAAACCTGAGATCTAAATTGAGATTATATAATGTTAAAGATGATAGAGAATAGTACATTTGGAACCAAAAAATAGTTGCTATATAAGTTTTTAGTGTCTGCTATAATTGTGATAAATAGAGCTCTTTCATGTGGTTATAGTGTTGGCCCACCTAAAAAACATTAATATTTTTTTTTGATTTTTAGCTTCAAACACATTGTAAAAACTGATATACCAAAGTTACATATGCTGATAAATCTGTTAGAAGTTAATTGCTTTCAATCAACTTATTTCTAATATTTTTTTTTTTTGTAAAATAGCAACAATCAGTTGGTTACCTCATTTTAGCTTGTGAATATAAAAATAACAAAGAGCAAAAGTAATAAAAAAAATCATGCATTGTTGTAAATTGTGATAATTATCTTGTACCTAACTATCATTAACATGTTTAAATCCTTATTGTTTTTATTATAATTAAAAAAATAAAAGAGCATCTGAAATTTTATTTTATTTTTAATGAATATGAATACTTATATACTGATTTAATGATCTTTTGTTATATCAAATCTAATTTTTTTTTTCATTCAAAGGTTCAACAACTAGTTTATCAAATGTGTAGAGTTGTGAAATAATCGATTGTCTTTTGAGTACACTTAGATTTTCCAAGCCTTTATAATAGCATTCTAAAATCTGCTGACCATCCTTCAAATCTTTATTTTCTTTGAAAGTCTCTCTTGATTTTCTCAAAAAAAACTCTCTAAAATTATAATCATTGAACAGTTTTGCATTTTTGATCAGCTGCTTATATAAGTGTAAAATTTGAGTTCTTGATGGTGCTATGGCTGACATGATAGAATATTGGTTGATCTTTAATCTCTTTTGTTGTGGCTTCCAAATTGCACAGATGTACGGTACTAAAAATATTCAAACACTACCTAATAAACATGTATGTGAGAAACAGAAATGCACATATGCGTACATGCGTACACAAAGACAGACAGACACATATATATTTATATAAATATAGATAATTCTCCAGCATATATATATATAATATAATATTACTAACAATATTTTCCAAATTGTCATTTTTCAAAGATGAAATATTCGGAAGTTATTTTTTTGGTACGTCTATTACCATATTATTATGCGATATCAGATGGGCGAATGAAATTTTATCATGACTAAAAAAAATTTCAATAGAAATGCAACATTTCTATTGAAATTCGATTCATCTCGAATTCCTTTTCCTAAAAAGAACCTAGAATTTCCATCTGATTAAGCTTTAATGATGATGATAATGGTAAAATTACTTTAATTGTTAATCGAGCATTTTCAATTGTATTTTTAGTTATTCTTCAATGGTTGAACTACGTGTTCAGTTATGTTATACTTAGTTGCTACTTCTTGAGTAATTTTTTTTTCTTAGAGGGGATGTAGACATTGTTTGGATAATCATACTCATTAACGGATTGAGAAGCCTTTGAGATTTCATCTTATAAATGATTTATGTAGTATCTCTCCAATTAAGTATTGATATAAATTGATAGCTTGTATTTTGTAAGAACACAATAAGCAACCATTTTAAAAATTGAGACAATCAAGAATAAAGCATTTTATGCTATTGGAGTATAACATCAATTGTTTGAGACGTTGAGACTACAAAATGTTATTTACATTAGACGATTTTTTGGGAATATTATATGTTACTGTCTGGTCGGTATCGATGTATACACCAATAGTAACAAATTGGAGATATAAGTCTGCTGCTGCCATTTCAGTTGATTTTTTAATGCTTAATATTGTTGGTTATATGTTTTTGACATGCTCATTGTATTTACAGATATATGAATGGCTGCCTTTCTCCAACGAAATCAATAAATTGGACGGATTAAGAGATAGTGATTATATCCCCAAGCCAAAAGTTACCGAATTTGATTTATTTTATACAGTTCATGGGTTTGCCCTGAATTTGATTTTAGCAAGCCAAGTTTATTTACCAAAACTTTGGAATTTTAAACTAGAAAAGATTCCTCAAATGAAAATTTCATATAATAGAATATTAAAGGGAACTCTTTCATTATTTTCAGTAATAACATTACATTTTTTGTACTATAATCATCATAATGGTTGGAGCAATTCAAGAACAATTTCATATTGTAATAAATTATTTACGTTGAAATTAATCATGTCGTTAGTTAAATATGTTCCACAAGTCAGACATAATTTTGAAAGAAAATCAATGAAAGGGTTTTCGATAAGTGGTGTTTGTTTAGACGCAATAGGTGGCATAGCCTCGTTATTGCAAATTTGTTTGGAGTTATATAATGACGAAGGTTTTAGTTTGGAAATACTAATATTAAATTTTGGGAAAATTGGTCTAGGTTTGTTGACATTAATTTTTGATTTTATTTTCCTTACTCAGTGGAATATTTATAAAGAATCAGATAAAAAAATAACGAAAGATGACGAAAATAAAGAAATTAAAACCATATAATAGTCTTCAACTTAAAGTTAAGAGCATTTTACAGATAAGGTTTATGTATAATATACACATATTGGTATATTTAATGACAATAAATAATTTTTATGATAATATTTTTATCCTGTACAAAATTTATTTTTTCTTAAAATGTAACTAAACAAGCCATTCTTAATATAAATTTCAATTAAAAGGTAAAAATGATGAGATATATAATATTCAGTTACTCATCTTCTTTTTTTTTGAGAGATGTAAAGTTAATTTTGTAATGATGATACAGAACAAATTGATTAATTATTAATGTAGTTTATAAAGAAAAAGGAATTATCGAGAAATATGTTTGACATTTTTTTCTAATGCTTTAAATGCTTTAATCAAAAAGTTTGTACTATTAAAACAATGGTAGAATTACTAGACTATTGTGATATCTTGAGTTGATCTAAATTTGTATGCTTTTTTTGTTACAAAAACATCAGAAAGGGCATCTTTATCAACAAACCAGGAGACACGGCCCGCAGCGCCTTCATTAACGATACTACTTGGTAAACCTTTTTCTGGTCTTTCCATAATTGTTTTCAGAACAGGTGCTTTAGTGGAACCTTCGACCACAAATGCAACTCTATGAGAATGGCAAATTACCGGAATGGTTAAAGAAATTCTATTTGAAGGACCACTTGGAGCACCTTCAACAGGAACGACCCATGCTAATTTTTCACGTAATGTTTCTTGAAAATTTGGGAAAAGTGATGCAATGTGTCCATCTGGGGCACAACCCAATAAAAATAAATCAAACATTGGTAATTTAACCGAATCTCTCCCAGCAAAACCTTTAATCAAAATCTTTTCGTAATTATCAGCACATTCTTGTGGATCACGAATTAATTTTTCATTTATGTGATAAATTTTTGGCTTACCATATTTTTTTGTATCAATTAAATCAAAGATTTTTCTTTTTGCCAAACCATAATTACTTTCTTCGGAATCAAATGGTACCAATCTCTCATCAGCAAAATATATATCCCATTTGCCCCATTGAACATCATCTCTTTTCAATAAACCTTCATGAAGAACTTGAATTAAAGAACCACCAGATAATGCGATTCTGAATCTTTTTTCTTTAACAACATTCAACGGACTTTCTTTCACATTTATATTGGTATTTAAACTTGTATTGGTATTTGTATGTGTATGTGTATTTGTATATGTGTTTGTATGTGTATTTGTAT
>JAKTPK010000198.1:178061-255636 GCA_030557565.1 Tetrapisispora arboricola | reverse complement strand
TCAAAGAAGAAAAGCTTGATGAACCAGTCGCCAAAGAAGAAAAGCTTAACGAGTCTGTTGTCGAAGAAATGGTTGATGAGCCAGTCATCAAAAAAGAAAAGATTACCATTTCAGTATCAAAAGAACAATCAGTTGACGAACCAGTCGTCAAAGAACAAAAAGTTGCTGAGCCAGTGGTTAACCAACAAAAAGTTGAACAACCAAAAATAGAACAACCAAAAATAGAACAACGTGAACAACCACAGCATGATGAACTATAAAATATGTAATTTTTATTAGTTGATTAAATTCATAAACGGTTATAATTTTTGTATCATAACATCAAATAAACAATAAATAGTAGTATTTTTACCAAACTTATTTAATTTTTTTATAAAAATAAAAATTGGAATTTTAATTGAAAAATATATAAAAAATTACGACACCAGCAGGATTTGAACCAGCGCGGGCAGAGCCCAAGAGATATCTTGTTAAATTCGTATGAATTACATTCGAGTCTCTCGCCTTAACCACTCGGCCATAGTGCCACAAAAACATTATTTATGTTACATGATAAAACTTAACTTCACAAGCACGTGAAAATAAAAATACCACTTTTAAGTCACATCATTTTATTGTACTTATCATCACAAAAATACGGATAAAATCTAACATTAAGTTTACTTCATTGTGATTCCCAAAATTTCTAGCAATAGTCCAGCAATGAAAATTATAAACAGTTGTTGCGTTTTTTAAAGAAGTGGATGAAATAAATAGCAGTTTTGAATTGATGTTATGATTATTTAGCACATTGAATACAAATAGAATACTAAAGCCTTACATAAATATTTTTAAATTTAGCTTTCAGATTTATGTTTTCTTATATAATCTCTCCACATAAATAAAATCATTTCCCATGCCATAATCAAACTTACAAATCCAACAGAAATATTAAAAGTGAACATTGGTGTATATCCCCTATATTCCATAGCCTCGATAACTTGATCTGTGGACTCCATGAATATCAAACCACCAGCAATCATGCAAAATGATGTTATTAGTTCGGTTAGAGGTTTTGATGGCAAAGAATTCCTATTGGGAGCAAAATATAATAAAAGAAATGTGAAAATTCTAAAAAATGAACCATAAGATAATAAGGAACCCCATTGTACATGTATGGTGGTTGAAGTTGCAGATGCTTGGGCATGCTGTGACATTAAAATACCAGTCCAAAATATTGTGAATGCAGGGAACGGGTTTAGTGAATATCCAGGTGAACATGCGTAAACATCTTCTTCATGTATTAGTTGTTGGGGTTCTTTTCCTTTGTTGATGGTCTCTAAAGTGGATTCATAATTTGTTTTGTTTAAATTCCATTCAGTTAGTAATCCACATAAACCTGTACCAATGAACATGAAGGCGATAGAAATATGTTGTAGATCCTTAGCAGTCCAAGCTCCACCAGCACCTGCAAGATGCTCCAAAAATACATTAGTGGAACCATAAAAAAATATAAGAAATGATTCAAAAAATTCCATAGTGAGAGTACCTTTGGGGATCGGTATTATCCCAAATACTTTTGAATTTCTAATTTGAGCTGGATTATTGAAGATAACAACTCTGTTCCAAGCCCAACCTTTCTTTTCACCAAAGCCGCAATACCGTGCAAGTGATACAAAACCAAGTAAAATAAATACAGCACCCTTGATCCAATGTGCCAATAAATTGAATTTTCTTGCACCTTTTCCAAATAGGTTTCCAACGGCCAAACCAGTACAAATATAAAACAAATAATAAACAAATAATGGATAATTCAAAATATTAAAGAAACACACAAATAAAGAGCTGAATTTATCGCATAATAATTGAATTATAGGTTGATCATAAACTTTTTGTAATATTCTATCACGTTTTTGATGCTGTGACTTAAATTTGGTTCTTCTTAGAGAATAGTCAATGTCATCATTAATGCTCTGTTCTTCAATGTCAAACTCACCTAGATTACTGTCTAAATTATTGATGTTTTTGTGAGCATTGTTCAAAGTATCTTCATTTGACTCGTTTGCTAGGTTTGGAACATCAGATAAAAAATTTGAGGAAACGGTTGAATCTCCACTATGAGAATGAAATTCTTGTAAAGGTATCGAAGAATCAAAATTTTTGCTTTGCTCATTATCTGATATTTGAGTATAATCTTTTGACATCCAAGTAATAGCAGAGGAAACTATCGCACTTATATAGTGAATGGTGACTAGAGACAATAAAATGTATGATACAGGACTATAAATATTTCCTGGGTACAACCTCTCGTGAAAAGATGACGAAAATATTTGTAAGAAGAATAACGATGCAATTGTTAGACAATAATTCAATGTTAGAATAGGTAAATACCAATTTGATTTTACATTGTTTAACATCAAACAAATAGGGTATAGAAAACTGGCCACAATACCAATTGATGTGACGTGGAACTTCAAAGCAAATCTGTTACCTATTTTACTGTTTATAAAAGTCGTTGTATTATAATTTTCCCAATACAATTTTTGAGCAGGTGTTAAACCATGCTGTTCTAAAATAGGTTGACCGTGGGTATGGGCCATTGCGTATGGTGTTGGAATAATATCTGTTGAATTCAGACTTTCATTAACTTGATCAACAACATCCTCTAATTTATTAGGCATCATCATGGAATTACCACCATGATCAACACCATTATGGGGCTTGGCGGCTATAAGTAATTGGTGATTTGAAAACAGCACAAAATATTTGAAAATTAATTCTACTCTCATCAAATGTTGTCCTTTTTTTTTAATTGTTATTCTATATTTTTATTATTGTTTATTTGAGAATTCCAAAAATTGATTGATAGTTGTGAGGAATGGTATTGTTTTTTGTTCTCGTAATGTCTTGAAAAAAAAACTATTAATTATTAATTATAAATGAATAAACTATCTAAATTTTGCTTCACTCCAATATTTCAGTTTTAGCAGATACTAAAGTTGAAATTGACTCTAACAAATTAAATTCAAATGAAAAATCGATCGTTAATATGAAAAGAGATTGTAGTTTAAAGTTAAAACCTATACTGCCAAATGAAATAACTATTATTTATATATTCGTATATAAAAATTATCCTTAATTTTAATTTTTAAGAAAAAGTGATTCCCTTTGTAACTGATATTTCTTGTATGATAGATAATAAACTAAGAGTACACAGGATGAAAATTAAAAAAGCTCAAACGATAAAATGAATAAAGGATCGAATTTTCTCAATTGGTAAGGATAACTTTCAGCGAAACAAGCCTATATAATGTAAGATATAAATTACTAGTCTGTATTTTGAGTATCCAGATTGAATTCCCTTGAAACTATTTCAAAAAACAGTGTAGAATTTAACATAATGATATTTTTCATCGAGATGTGTTTTCTATTAATGAAAATTATTATATATAATTGCTGATTACAAACATACATGAACAATAAACTTTACAGCTGAACATCTTGAAACACTGAAAGATTAAAGAGGCTGCTTAGTTAGGAACCGATAATTTACTGGGAAATGTTATAACGACAGTAAAGTATTAAACAATTGTTTGTTACTTGGTTTTTTTGCACTTTTGGCACCATCTAATTCTTCAATTACGTTACCTCATTTTCCTCAGATGATGGAAAAGATATTCAAAATTGAAAAAATGTTCCGAGTTGTGAACAACTTGTTTTTGTCCAAATTTACTGGTTACGTTAATTCCGTTTAATTTTTTGGGTATTTCATCTATTACTAAATAAAAACGAATATCGAAAGATAACAACAGTTGATATCAGAGGCAAAAATCAAAGAATATTATGAACATATATATATATGTAAGTGTATACTTGTGACAAATGGTTCTTTCAATTGAAAGTTCAGCACAGAGTGGTCAAATACTCCAAGAATTTTTTGTGGTTCTCTTGTTCATAACCAAGCGCTGCGTGATTTATTTCTTTTTTTAAGAACCGAATTTTGGATAATGTAAAGCCAATTTAAGTTAAAAAAATCCTCAAATCTGAACTCTTTAGATGTTATACAATTTGATTTCGAAAGTGGCACTATATATATATATTATGACTTATACGGGTCAAATATATGCAACAGATCCGTAAATTCTTTTGTTCACCGGGAAATTAACAGTTAAATCTGTAAGTAAGGATTAAGAATAGTGCATTCGAAAATTAACATATCTATTGTTTTTCGACCTTAAAACATATTTTACAAAAGGCTCTTAGAATCTTAAGTTCAGTGAATTGAGTATTTTGAGTTTATCTTGATTTATAAAAACTCTTGTACTATATACTTATGTTGTATACTTATTTATAGAAAAAACAAGAATGTTTCCAGTAATAGAAAACACACTATTATAAATCCATCTTGACTAATTCTTCTTCAATGGCTTTTTTGACCAACTCGATATCAGCTTTTTCAATGAATTTTAGTTTCTTTTCCAATGTAGATAATTGTTTCAATTCATCTGGTAAAACATCTTTTTCAAAAGAGTACCCTTCAAATTGAGACAAAGCCTTATTTACTGCATCTGCAAATTTGGCTGGATGGGCAGTAGATAATGAAATATAGTTTATTGGTTCTTTATTAGAATCCCTTGTAATAACTCTTTTGGTGGCACAAACACCAACAGCTGTATGAGGATCTAATATATAATTCTTTGGGTTTTGACTAGTTTGGTAAATGTCTTTAATGGTAGCTATTGTTTCTTCGTTTGATACTCTTTCGGAATCAAAATCTAATGCAGCACAAGAAATAATCTTTGGGTCGACAACAAATTTACCTTGTATCTTTAATTGTTGGAACCAGTCGTTGACAATTTCACCTGCCTTTAAATCATCAGAGCCATTATCGGTTAGGTTTTCTCTGGCTAAATACCATAACAGTCTTTCAAAATTTGAAGAAATTAAAATATCCATAGCTGGTGATAAAGTAGCAGCGACAGCGTCAGATCTTTCATAGGTACCGGTCTTTAAAAATCTATCTAAAATATCATTTTCATTGGTAGCAATAATCAACTTTTCGATTTTTAATCCCATTTTCTTAGCATAATAGCCTGCTAAAATATCACCAAAGTTACCACTTGGAACAACAAACTTGACTTTTTCATTCCTACCTTCAGTAGCTTGGAAGTAAGAGTAAAAATAATATGTAATTTGAGCTAGAATTCTAGCCCAATTAATGGAGTTAACAGCACCGACATGATGTTTAGAATTAAATTCTTTGTCACCAAAGATAGCTTTGACTATATCTTGACAATTATCAAATGTACCTTGAACAGATAAAGTTTGGACATTTTTGTCCGGAACGGTTGTCATTTGTTCTTCTTGAATTGGGGATATCCTGCCAGTTGGGTACAAAATGAAAACGGATACATCTTTTTTACCTCTCAAACCATAAATAGCTGCAGAACCTGTATCACCAGAAGTGGCACCAACAACGGTTAACTTCTTTTTCTGATCTTCTGGTTTGTTTTCATTGAATCTTTGTAAAAAATACTCAAATAAGTTACCTACAAATTGCAAAGCAACATCTTTGAAAGCATATGTTGGACCATGAAACAACTCTAGAATATGAATATGTTCATTGGAACCAGTCAAATCTTTAACTAATGGAGTAATATCCTTTGAACGAAAAGTGGAATAAGACTTGTTGACTAAGGTCTTTAAGTCTTCAGATGGAATCTCGTCTCTAGAAATATATAAGCTCATAATTTCAAATGCTAAATCTTGGAAAGATAATTTAGACCATTTTTGTAAAGTTTCAGTGGAAATTTGTGGGATAGTTGGTGGAATAAATAAACCACCGTCTGTTGCTAAACCTTGTAAAACAGCCTCTTCAAAAGATTTAGTTTCTTTTGAACTTGATCTGGTAGATCTGTATACTTGAGAAGGAGTGACCATCTTGAATTGTGCTTGTGTGTTCTAAGTTACTTTAATTTGGATTTCAGTTAAATCATAAAAAGCCGCAAGTATTAAAGTATCAGCTTATGAAGAATTATATGATCAAAACAAGATAAACTAAATAGTATTTTTGAAAAAAAAAGTAAAAGACTTTCAGATAAATTACAAAATCGTTAAATCCAACATCAAAACTGCTAAGAATTAATTCAAAACTTTATAAATATTCTTGGAATTCTTCTTTAACTTTTATTGAAAACGTACGTACTTTATTAATTTCAACTGAATAAAAGAAAAGTTAGTCATCGGAATTATAAATTTTTTGATATTTTTTTTTCAATCGTAACACTAAAATTTTTTGGATAGAATGGTTATTGTATAAGAAGAAAAAAGAAATCACAAAACAGTGTAGTTTAGTTTTCTATGGGTTTTTTATGTTATTATCTAATGAAGAAAACGAAATGCATCGAACTGTTGTAAGTTTGAGTCAAATCAGTATAAATATGGACACCGTATTAATATTTTTGTAGTTATAAAACTTTTATTATTTTTATCACTAAGAGATCGTAAATTTTTGTAAAAATATAGAAAACTAAAAAGATGTAGATAGCTGTACAAATGCATGCATCCATGAAGAGAATCTACATGTCATTCAAGGAATATAGAATCATATTAGTATAATATGATATTATGTTTCCAGAGTTTTACATTCTTTGTCTTTGCTTGTTTTTAGCACGTCTAGCTCTCTTTTCGGCCATTTTTCTGTCATAGTCAGACAATTCACCAGCTTGTTTTTTCTTACGTCTCATTTCTTTTTCAGCTTCGAACTTCTTTTCTGCAGCTAATTCCTTCTTGGCTTGTTCAATTGCTTTATTGATGCCTTCTAAGTGCTGAGTACGTAACTTTAAAGATCTGTTTAACATATCTGGTTTGATAAAAACAGAACTTCTGCCATTAGCTAGGTCGTTGGTGGCTTTATCATAGATTTCAACAACGGCGCTCACTAAAAGCTTCAAGTTTTCGATATCTTCAGATGTAGTTGGGAAAGCAACACGAATGACAGCTCTTGGACATTGATTGGTTTCCCAATCAGATTGAGAGAATGGTTTTTCAATTGGTAAATCAGTGAATGATACATATTTCAAAATTTTGGATGACTTTTCTAATAAATCTTTATTTAAGACATGTGAAGCATAATGATTGAACAAACCATTGAAATCACCAACTTCAGACATGTAAACATAATTAGATGGTAGTGAATTGCTTTCACTAGTACGTGTAACAGATAGAAAGTAGTTGTCACGACGAGATTCATTCATAGAACTCTTATTAACAATTGCAGAAACAAATTTAAAGTTTTTCAAAACTTCTTTAGAGTTAGAGTTTGGTTCATTGGTTTCGTTACTTACATATATACCGTTTGGCTTGATAGTAACTTCGGCGTATTCTTCCAAGTCCTTTAATGATAGAGAAGGGAAAAAATAACCTAAAATCTTTTCAAAAACTAATGAAATTGGGTTATTACGAGGATATAAATGAGCCCTTAAAGAAATACTCTCAATTGAAGATCTACCAGTAGCAAACGTAGTGAACCATGTACATCTCTCTTGTTCAGCATATTGCATCCGTTCACCATTTTTGTTAGTGAACGAAACACTAGAAAATTGTAAATCTTTGCCTAAGAATTGGTTAAAATTTTCAAATAATTTATCAGCTTTGTACTTATTGATGGTGATCCCAACTTGATAAGATAAAAAGATAGTTGATATAATAGCTAAACAAAAAAATTCAAAAGTGAAATTATAAATGTTCAACCTTCCAACTAAACCCATTTCTTTCAATTCCTCATATGTACGAGAGGTATAATCACCATTTAATGACTCTAGAGCTTTACTCCATGATTCAAGAGTTTCCATAATCAACGACATGATGCTAGTATAATCGATACAACTGCCTTATTCTTCTTAATTCTTGCCACTTGAAATCAATTTATATGAATGAAACAAAACAAAACAAAATCTTTAATTACTTCAATATATCTGAGTATCCCTATGAAGTGAAAAAATATCATATTGATTAATATAAACTCATAAAATTAAATAACTTGTTAGAAATAAAATGTATTTTCTCTATCTCCAGGTCAATTTTTTTTTTTTAGTTTTAATTGTTGAAATTTTCAATTTGCCATAGTTAATTGTTGCATTGCGTTTCGTAACTTTCACAATTTTTCACTGAGGTCAAAATTTCATAATTTTAGGTTTACACTTAAGTTGTCGTTACACAAATAGAAATGAACAAAAAGATACCCACATCAACTACAAATCTTTTTTATTTTTTTGATGGAATAGTCGCTGGTAAATGTCATTTTAATACTGAACTACTCTATAAAATTTGTTGTGGTGCAATGTTCTGACTCGAATTTATATTACAAACCCTGCTGAAGTTTCAAACATTTGTAATCGGTACAGCACATAGTTGGAATTTTAACAAACAATCTTTTATATAGTATAAATCTGTCGTATACATACCAGAGACATCTTTATATTTTTTACACAATAGTCATGAGTAATGCAGATGATATTGTAGACACTAAACAACTGGAAACTATTACTAAATCAAAGACACCAAGTGACACCAATAGTATAAAGGGTTTTGAATGGTGGAGAAGAACGTTTCAATATAAAACTGGTTTGGGTTTATCGCCAGAGGAGAAAGCAAGTTATGAGAATGATTACAATTTTATTTTAACGAGAAAACAATGCAATAGCTGTTATGAATATAGAGATTGGTTGTTGAAATATTCTCCAACCGTCAGATTTATGATCCAACAAATATCTAAACTAAGTGAAAATAATCCAAATATTGAAAATAAGACTGTAAAAGCATTTGACGAGTCTAATATTATATGTGATGTTTGTCCAGAATTGAGAAGTGGTGGTTTTCATCCAGATTTTGGTATCTTAATTTGTCAAAATAGAATTAGAGACAAATATCATTTGGAAGATACGTTATCCCACGAACTAATACATCAATTTGATAACTTAAAATGGAAGGTAGATTGGCTAAATTTGAAACAACATGCCTGTTCTGAAATACGAGCTTCATCGTTGAGTGGTGAATGCAGGTTTTATCAGGAATTTTCAAGAAGAGGCTTTGGATTTCCAATTGCGAAAGGTCATCAAGAGTGTGTGAAAAGAAGAGCAGTGCTAAGTGTTATGAATAATCCTAACTGTAAAGATAAAAAACAAGCAGAACTAGTTGTAGATGAGGTTTGGGGGAGCTGTTTCAATGACACTAGACCTTTCGAAGATATTTACCGATAAATTACTAAGTTCTTTCTTGAACAGAATTTTGATATTATTCTTCACATTGTAAATAAATGATGAGTATGTATATATATATGTACACTTAGTAGAAATTTAAGATGATACAAATAAGGTACACTTATAAAAAGAATTTTTTTCCATTCAGAGTTTTTCACTTAAATAGTTAAATATGACAACATTATTATGTATTGTTATTTAAGTCCTCAGAAGACCTTTGTTCGCTGTAAATTCGATTAAAAGGTCAAATACAAAGTACACATAACACTTGGACCTGTACAAATACCTAGCCAGAAAAAGACATTGTTTATAATTGCACGGTCTTTGAAATATTTGGTTTTAGAAATGGCAACTAATGGCAATTGAAACATTTGAAATACAAATAGATATAATCTAAATTTTTTGAATATAACGTACATCGCCAATTCGTGAACAACCGAACTAATAAGGAAAGTCATCAAAGTTGCTTGTGATTTTGATAAATTTAGAAAACTTATGGAGCTATGATAAACGTGTCTTAGTAAAAACTTGTGAACAGGGATATTCCAAATCCTTGAAAAATCACCCCAGTCAACGCAGTTCCACCAGTCACCATAAAAGTATCTATCACCGAAGCATGTCAATTCGGCAATACAGTTCAAGATTGCATCCCAAATCAGATAAAATACTAAAATGTACATTGTAATAAAACTTGGGACAATATCAATTATTAATTCACACCATTGTTGTAGTCTAAAAATATATCCTTTCCACTCAGTATGTTTTACAGCAATTGCCTTAATTGCTACTGGATACATATATGATTGAGCAACTAACATCATCAAAAAGATGGTCCCAAAGATGGCACAAACTTTTTCCAAAACGTATCTCCACCTGATTTTATCAGTTCTTGGATATTCAACTTGATAAACTAAAGTTGGGAACATAGTATACATAAAAAAATTTTTAGCATTTATATTATCTGGAAATGTAATTGTGTCAGAAATTGAGTTAAGTTCACTAGTACAGAAATCTTTGGATCTGTTTAGAGTTTCCAATATGTCCTTATTATCAGAATCATAGTACTTTTTCAGAGCATGTGTCGAAAATTTCAATTCTGATTTGATATTCCACAAGTATCCATTGTAGAAAGCAAAAGAATGCATTTTCATCAAAAGAACTAGAGAATGTAAAAATAAAAAGATTTTAGCAACCCAATGTAAACCTAAAATATTTTCGGTTAGAATTAAATAAAAAATAACAAAACAAACTTCGAAAATGGATGTAATTAACCTACCTAAAGGTTTCCATTTGATAATTTTCATCTTACATAACCATTGAACTGCAAAAACAAACCATAAATTACAGTACATCATGAAATCGACAAAGGCGACAGTAAATAAGTCAGTCGTCATAAAATGTAAAATTTCGGAATCTTTAAATGAGTGGTTGTGTGTGTTGTAATATTCAATTAAAAGTTTAAAACAAGAAAATGCAACACTCATCCATACCAAAACGTAGAAGCCTCCAAAATTTGATGCAATAATAACATCATTACTTTGTCCACTATAATTAATCTTCTCAAAAGTTGGACCAGAAAACTTTTCTTGATATGGATTATTAATTGAACCATCTAAAATTGAAGGTCTCTTTTGAAATCTAACGTCTCCAAAATATGAAATTGCTTCTTTTGTATTTCTTTTATATCTTGATTTAGATCTAATATTGATGATTTTAACATGATTTTCTATAAATTCAGTATTCGCATTAAAGTTAGTTGAAACATTAGAAGTTGAAACTGTCAATTGATTTTTAGTTGGGGCACTAATATTAACGTTAATACCAGAACTTACTCCATCAATTTTATCATCAATTGATTCAATTTTCTCTTCTTCGTTAATATTAATAAAAGAACCTTCACTTTCATCATCAAAATCATTGTCAATTATAATAGATCTCCTTTTACCACCATTGCTGATTGAATTTAATTTTTGAATTTTAATGAACTTCTGATCTTTCAATAGATCAGCAGCCATCTTCAAATTTATCTATATGTAAATAGGCTCAAAATTATTTACTTTTTCTGTAGCTTAGTGTTTGAGCATATGTAACACTTCAAAAGAAATTAAATTATATACATAATAAAATTAAATCAAAGAGATTATTTTATACTAAAATAAGAATAAAGGAAAGAGTATATAATTGAAGGTACTTTTATATTAGAATAAAACATTCTCTTTAAATTAAATTAGAAAAAAAGAAAGCCCGTCTGTTTTGTTACAATTTCTAAAACAAGTCAATTCTACATATTACCTCTCCTAAATTTCTACTTTTTTATGTGTAATTTTTTTATGGCCTGCATCAATAAAATAGAATGAGTACAAAAATTAACTTTTAGAATAGAAGAATAGAAAAATTTTTGATACAGCTTGTAAGATCTCTTTTAAGAATAAGTAAAATAATATTTCTCAAAATGAATGTTTATAATGCATTCAACTTGTTAGCATAAAAGATAACTAAAATATAAGAACATAAGAACATGCGACACACATTACTCCATGATAATAGTTGAGTAGTGATTCTGCCCCAATTGAAAATTTTTTTCAATCCACAACCGGAATGGTATATAGAACCTTTAACATACAAAAATGTCACTTTTACGAACAATTGAAAGTATGGAAACGTAATGTATGTAAACTGTTTTAATCAAAAAGATGATAGATCTTTCAAACCATCGAACTAATCGAAACTACGCATTTTCATTTCCTTAAATTTTTTTGATATAGTTACATAATGTAAAACCGAGATTTTTACATGCATGTTGTAGTGATTAGAGGAATACCTTAACGATAAGGACTCCATTCACAGCCTCGAAAATGCAAAGGCAAATGCAAATAGTACTAATGTGTAACATCCTTTATTCTTAGCTACTTATTCCATACCTGCTAATAATAAATACATTTAGATATAGGTACAGATATAGATATTCCATCTGCTTTATTTAATTGTCAAAAATCATTAATAGGTGACCCATTTCACTAACAAAATTTCTTGTAAGCGCAATAATTAAAAAATTTCTTTACGTTTTTTCATGCAATAAAATTTCAAAATTATAATTTTTTTTTTTTGCGATGAGTTCATCTAATGTAACATCATTTTCAGAATAAAAAGTATTTATATGATAGATATTTTATTTATTGAATTTGTCGATTTTTATTGTATGACACTTGCTGGGAGAACAGTTGAATGAAGAAAATCATAAAAGTATTCATATAAGCACAGATCAAAATACTAGTTTCTTAAGAAAATGTCACGTCCAGAAGAACTTGCTCCACCAGAATTTTTTTATAATGATATTGAATCAAAAAAATATACATCATCAACCAGAGTTCAGCATATTCAAGCTAAGATGACTTTACGTGCACTAGAACTATTGAATCTACCGCCAAATTCGTTTATTTTGGATATCGGTTGTGGTTCGGGTTTGAGTGGGGAAATTATATCAGAAGATGGTCATATTTGGTGTGGTTTAGATATCTCACCAAGTATGTTAGCTACAGGTTTGACAAGAGATGTTGAAGGTGATTTGATGCTGCATGATATGGGTCAAGGTATTCCTTTTAGAGCAGGTACATTTGATGCTGCAATATCAATTTCTGCCATTCAGTGGTTAGGAAATGCTGATACCTCATATAATGATCCAAAAAAGAGATTACTAAGGTTTTTCAATACATTATTCGCTAGTTTGAAGAAAGGTGGTAAATTTGCAGCTCAATTTTATCCAAAAAATGATGACCAAATTGATGAAATTCTGTCAACTGCAAAAGTTGCTGGTTTCAGTGGTGGTTTAGTTATTGATGATCCAGAATCTAAGAAAAATAAAAAATATTATCTGGTTTTGACATCAGGATCACCAAAACATACAGATGAAAATGTTAATTTGCAAGGTGTAACGATGGATGCAAGTGAGTTAGAAAAAGCAAATGCTCATAGAAATAGAAGAAAAGTTGCAGAATCAAATAAAACATACATAAATAGGAAAAAAGATTTGATGAGAAGACGTGGTAGAAAAGTTGCACTGGATTCCAAGTTCACAGGTAGAAAGAGAAGACCAAGATTTTAAAATAACAATACATTTAAAATTATTTTTAATTGTCTATAATTATATTGTTTTATAAGCATATTTTCATTTATGTCATTCCTGCATGTATAACTAGTTATTGTATTACTGTTGTTGTTTTTATATTGATTGTAATTAATTATTTTTAATCTTTTTGAGTCGTGATCTAGCTTTAAAAAAAAAATGGTACTGTTTTCTGTTCAAAAGATGAAGTGCTGGACCTCAACATAAAATTTTTTAGTTAAAAAACAATACAAGATACCTATATACTAATCAACTTAACCAAATTGAATAGTTAGTTAAATTTTAAAAGCAGTTTATTATTATATATGTAACTACATTTTATTATATACAAGTACATTAAAATCATTCTATTAAAAATAATCAAAAAAATTCAGCATCATTTACAAAACAACATTCGATTTGTGATTTCGAATATTGTTATTAGAGCTTTAACAACAAAATCAATCTATGGTAGCATTCACAAATTACAATCTTGACAAAAAAGACACATGAAAAAACGTAAAATATCATAAATTTTAAATGGAATTCTATGCAAATATTATGAGCTCATGAATTATTCCAAGACAGAGTCCTTAACACCGGACCATAGAGCCGCAGCACCAGCGGTCAAAGCACTAGTATAAGCCATAGGCTTCAAACCCTTAGATGACTTAAAAACCGCACCTGTAATTGCACCAGCAACAATTGAACCCGAAGCATCATGTTTACCTCTGAAAGAGTCAATTGTTGAATTAATAATATTATAAGTCAACGCAAGAACACCGGCGCTATTACCCATAAATGGCCCTCTCTTTGTAATATGATTTAAAATAGTATTTAGTTTTAACTTACCTGGGGAACCTGGTGTTATATTTCTAATACCTTCGAAAAAACCGTAAGTACCACCAGTACCTAAACCTAATAGATAAACAGCACCAGTACCATAACATAAATCATCTGACCAACCACGAGATGGAATCAAACCTTGTGAACCCTCGATTGTAGATAATTGTTCTTCTTCTAAATCTAGATATTCAACACCTTTCTCTAAACCTGCAAGTGGATGTAACCTAGATGGATCTAATGCACCTGGTGAAGATATGATACTTGAAACATTTGATACTTCAGCTGGATCGAAACCTAAAGTGGAGTTTACATCTTCTTTTGTGTTATTAGAAGTTGTCTCATTATTTTTACTTCCGCTACCAAAAATCCAAGACATTATTGGTAAGTAATATAATTGTATTGCAAATAAAAAGATGCAATAAAGTAAATAAAAAAAAGATTTTTTGGAACTTGATGCAGAAAGTATGAAACTAATTTCAATTGAAGATACCAAACAAAACAAACGGATGATATATCTGTTTAATGCAATTAATATAGAAAGGAAAAGTGATATCCAAATATCTTAATTTTTCTCAAGCTTCAGTTTTCTTTCACCTTTTAGATGTACTGTTCAATACAAATAGTAATAACTTATCGGTTATAGATTGGAATTTTTTAAACGTTTAACAAGATTTTTGATTAGAATCTTCTAAAATCTCAGAAAACAAAAAGGAACTGAGATTTGAGCAAGCGATTCGAACCATAAGAAGATATATCACAAACTTATCGATACCTTACTCAATGAACCAAGTTTTAAATGGGAATAGATCTAATTAATTTTTTTTCATTGATTACAACAATAGAATGACTGTGTGTTGAGTCGAAAGAGATTGAGAAACCGAAAGAAGAATTCCATTATAGTTTTTTTTCACGATTCACGTATTTAATGATAATAAATGGCCAACAAAGAAGTTACTATGCTCATCCAAAAACGTACATGAGCCGGGTTACGACAATCATGTTACAAATTAAATTTATAATGATTTCATTACCATCTTGAGAATGTTGAGCTTCAATATTTATGGCATCCGCAAACACAGGCTCAAGCACACTTCTACAAAATTTAGAGATTGGACTGACATTAGATGTTACATATTATACATAGGTGACTTCAGAAAATTTACGTAGTTTGATAGAACATCTAATAACAACGCTCAAAGTAAACTGAGCTACTGACCACCTATTATAATTGACACATTTATAATGGCGTTCTATAATCTTGTAATAATGACATGTATATATATGTGAGAGAAGCTTCACACTTTCAACAAGTGTATCAAGTTCTGTTCAAAACAAACAGATTACAAAAAGGTTTGATACATCATGTTCAATTTCAATTCCTGAGCAATCATTCAATCAAAAGTGATAGATTTGTTCTCAACAAAAAAAAGAAAACTGATAATACAGTAACCCATTATATACAAACATCCATGAATACAGAAATGAATAATTTGGGCTGCACAAGGATAATTAAAATCATAGTATATTGATGATTTAATCAAATATTTACATTTACTCTAAAAAGTCTTCAACATTAATTAAATAAACAAATTGAAAGTCTGTCACAGTGTATTTTGCACCAAGTATTAGGAAACCACATTATTTCACATAACACTGTTCACCAAAAAAAGTAATTATGTTGTGATGACAATTTTTGTTGAAATTTTTGATTAGCAGAGATGGTAATTTCATTTTTGATAAATGTTGAAATACAACAAAAACGCGTGAAAAAGCGATACCCGAAGCTGATTTATGTGATAAAAGGAAAACCTTCTGAAAAAATTATGGTGTCTAGAACGGTACGGCACAGTACGAACTGTACAATTGATTTCTTTCTTTCTTTCTTTTTGAATCGCTCTAAAGTCAAGCCTGGTATATTTTATACAGATAATTTCTTGATGCATTCAATTTCTGTTCTATATTTGTCACCCAAGGTTTCTTTCCTTGCGGAAATTTCATCAAATTGAGAATTACTACCAAAATAATATAATACTATGTGCTTGATAGTTGTAGTTCGGGCGGCAAAATAAAGTAAAAACACAAGAATTCAGATTGTTTCAACTATATAACATGATTTGTTCTTTATGATAGAAACAGAAAGAACAATGTGTTGATATTAAATACATGCATTTCAAAGATTTAAAGAAGAGACTGAGAAACAAACGACGTTATGGTTTGTCAAGCATTCGAATCTTTTCTTGTCAGAGTTTGTGTCAACAATTGATAGCATTTCATTGTTATCAACCAATTAGCATATATTTGTGCATCTTTTCAAAAACACAAATGAAAATGAAAAGTCGAAGATAAAAATAAAAATAAAACAGAGCAATGATATAATGTTATGTCATATAAGAATTCAACAATACTTTTGATCCAATGTTTTCAAGATCTTGATATTTTCAAATTTTTTTATAAGATTATTTAATATATAAACTATCTTGAAAGGAATCATAAAACTTCCACTTTACCATTTAGTTGTTCTTATATACTGTTATGTTAATTTAGTAATTGCTATAACTTAAAACGCACTTTTCATTAGTATCTTACACTTCCATCAAATAAAAAAGAAGATATAATAAAATATAAGCATTTAACAGCATTGTATATAATAAAAAAGTAACTATATTATTATTATTATTATCATTTTAATTTATTAGAATTTTCAAACGGTATGTTATGTTATGTTATTATAAGAATATGAAACTGTTACGAAAATAAGCAAGAAAGAAAAAACAAGAACACAAGAACACAACACCAAGAAACACCAAGAAAAGAAACAAAACATGAAGTCTTGGATTGATACATTAATGTTGATGTAATAATATACACACGTAATGGTACCAAATTAATTTTTTTCAGAATATTAAAGGCAAATATAGAGCATCATAACAATTTACCAATTTTATCGTACAATTGAGTTCATTTGAAGCAAAATTTGGTTATATTGTTTAGCCAATTTTCAACTGATTTATCAACTACAGCAAAAAGTATCACAATAGTTAAGAACAAGGCCATTTTGATACTTTTTGCTTAGTATCTTTGTACTTTTCTGTTTTCTGTTTTTGTGTTTTTCTGTTTTTGTGTTCTTTAATTTTCTCTTTTCTTTCCAATTATGTGTACAAATCAATTATTGGGCTTTTAAAAAATAACGGTTTTTCAAAAATTTCAATTTTTCACAATTTTACAATTTTTTTTTGTCTATGAGAGAAACTTCACATGAAGAGACAGAAAGGGAAGAGAACTGCAAAGTAAAATGATTTAGAATTTTTATTATGATAGCAATGCAAGATACAAAAATAACAGACAGCGCCTCTATGGAGTTTATTGAACAATTTTTGAACTAAACGCTTAACAACAATAAAATGGAAAACTAAAGCAAACTCAATTAAGATATACATTTATCTTTAACCTTTCAATGTTTTTGAACAGTTTAGATATATTTTGACAAAAAACTTGATTTTTGCTATGAAGTTGAAAACAATAAAATTGATATATTAGCTTTCAGTTCATTTAATCAATTTATCAACTACTTGTTACTTTTTGCTTAGTTCTTTTCTCTTTGTCGTTTTATTGTGCATATTATAAGACTCCAGTATAATATAGATCAAATAATTTGAGATTTCAAAATTGAAAACCAACAAACTAAAAAAAATATAAGTTCAAAGATTAAAGATCAAAGTTTACTAACAAAATTATTTCATTTTAGTATTTTTGATAAATTGAGCGGTCACGATTTTTTGTATTATCTGGTTTGATTATTATACCCATCTGAATAGTGATTTTTGACTCTATATAAATTAACTTATTACTATATATATATACTTGGTTATTAGAAGATACTACACATTGTTCCAAACTTATCAACTCTAAAAATTAAAAACTTAATAGGTAAAAGAGGATAATTAGTCTAAAATAGAATTTGGGAAGATAAAAAACATACATATACAATTACACGCCCCACACAAAACACATATAATGAGTGAAGAAAATTTATTTGAATCAACAGTAGATAAAAATAAATATGAAATTACTGATTATTCCACATATCATCAGAATTTACCAAATCATTTTCTTGGTTTGAATAGAATTGAGAAAGCTGAAGAATCTAAGTTAAAAGAATTTGTTAAAAGTCATGGTGGTCATACTGTTATTTCAAAAGTTTTAATTGCTAATAATGGTATTGCTGCAGTTAAAGAAATTAGATCAATTAGAAAATGGGCTTACGAAACTTTTGGTGATGAAAAAGTTGTTCAATTTGTTGCAATGGCAACACCAGAAGATCTTGAAGCTAATGCAGAATACATTAGAATGGCTGATCAATATATAGAAGTTCCAGGTGGTACCAACAATAATAATTATGCCAATGTTGATTTGATTGTTGATGTTGCAGAAAGATTCGATGTTGATGCAGTTTGGGCTGGTTGGGGTCATGCATCTGAAAATCCACATTTACCAGAAAAATTAGCATTGTCTAAAAGAAAAGTTGTTTTTATTGGCCCTCCTGGTAATGCTATGAGATCTTTAGGTGATAAAATTTCAAGTACAATTGTTGCTCAACATGCAAAAGTTCCTTGTATCCCTTGGTCCGGTACAGGTGTTGATACAGTCCACATCGATGAAAATACTGGTTTAGTTTCTGTTGACGATGATATATATCAACAAGGTTGTTGTAAATCACCTGAAGATGGTTTAGAAAAAGCAAAAGAAATTGGTTTTCCGGTTATGATCAAAGCTTCCGAAGGTGGTGGTGGTAAAGGTATTAGAAAAGTAGAAAATGAAGATGATTTTATATCATTATATCATCAAGCTTCGAATGAGATTCCCGGTTCGCCTATATTTATCATGAAATTGGCTGGCAGAGCTCGTCATTTAGAAGTGCAATTATTAGCAGATCAATACGGTACAAACATCTCTTTATTTGGTCGTGATTGTTCTGTTCAAAGACGTCATCAAAAAATTATCGAAGAAGCTCCAGTTACAATTGCAGGTCAAAAGACGTTTTCTGAAATGGAAAAAGCCGCTGTCAGATTAGGTAAATTGGTTGGTTATGTTTCAGCAGGTACAGTGGAATACTTATACTCACATAAAGAAGACAAATTCTATTTCTTAGAGTTAAATCCAAGATTACAAGTGGAGCACCCAACAACTGAAATGGTTAGTGGTGTAAATTTACCGGCTGCTCAACTACAAATTGCCATGGGTATTCCAATGCACAGAATTAGAGATATCAGAACTTTATATGGCTTAGACCCTCACGGTGCATCCGAAATTGATTTTGAATTTAAAAATGAAGAATCCTTAAAGACACAAAGAAAACCAACACCTAAAGGTCACTGTACTGCATGTCGTATCACTTCTGAAGATCCAAATGAAGGTTTTAAACCATCTGGTGGTTCATTACACGAATTAAATTTCCGTTCATCATCGAATGTTTGGGGTTACTTTTCTGTTGGTAATAATGGTAATATTCATTCATTTTCTGATTCACAATTTGGTCATATTTTCGCTTTCGGTGAAAATAGACAAGCCTCGAGAAAGCATATGGTCGTAGCATTGAAAGAGTTATCAATTAGAGGTGATTTTAGAACTACAGTCGAATATTTAATCAAGTTATTAGAAACAGAGGATTTTGAAGACAATACAATTACTACAGGCTGGTTAGATGACTTAATCAGCCAAAAGGTCACAGCAAAAAAGCCAGATCCTACTCTCGCTGTGATATGTGGTGCTGCAACAAAAGCCTTTATTGCATCGGAAGCTACTCGTAAAGAATATATCAATTCTTTAAAGAAAGGTCAAGTGCCATCAAAATCCATTTTGCAAACTATGTTTCCTGTTGAATTTATTCATGAAGGTAAAAGATATAAGTTTACTGTCGCTAAATCTGCTGAAGATAGGTATACTTTATTTATAAATGGTTCTAAATGTGAAGTTCGCGCCCGTAAATTATCTGACGGTGGTTTATTAATAACAATAGGTGGTAAATCTCATACCATTTACTGGAAATCAGAAGTATCTGCTACTAGATTATCTGTGGACTCTAAATCTACTTTATTAGAAGTCGAAAATGATCCGACTCAATTACGTACTCCATCACCAGGTAAACTAGTAAAATATTTGGTTGAGAATGGTGATCATATCACTTCAGGCCAACCTTATGCCGAAGTTGAAGTAATGAAAATGCAAATGCCATTAGTTGCTCAAGAAAGTGGTATAATACAATTGTTGAAACAGCCAGGTTCCAATATTGTTGCAGGTGATATAATCGCTATTTTGACTTTGGATGATCCATCCAAAGTCAAACATGCATTACCATTTGAAGGCATGTTACCAGAATTTGGTTCTCCTGATATTGAAGGTACTAAGGCTGCACACAAGTTCATTTCATTAGTAGCCACACTAGAAAATATTTTGAAAGGTTATGATAATCAAGTCACTATGAATTCTTCATTACAACAATTAATTGAAGTTTTGAGAAATCCTGAACTACCTTTCACTGAGTGGAAATTACATATTTCAGCTCTTCATTCAAGAATACCTCCAAACGTCGATGAGCAATTAGAACAACTTCTGGAAAGATCATCGAAGCGTAATGCCGTTTTCCCTGCAAGACAATTGAAAAAAATTCTAGAGACCGCAATTAACGATGAAAATTCGGATCCATTATTCAGAACTACCATCGCTCCTCTTTTGGATATCACTCAACGTTACGAAAACGGTTTAAAAGCACATGAACTTAATGTTTTTGTTCACTTTTTAGAAGAATACTATAATATTGAGAAATTATTTGCTGGCCCAAATGTCAGGGAAGAAAATGTCATATTAAAGCTACGTGATGAGAATTCTGATGATCTTGATAAAGTTGTTTTAATAGTTCTTTCTCATGCCAAAGTATCTGCAAAGAACAATTTAATTCTGAATATTTTGAAGCATTACCAACCATTATGTAAAATGTCATCAGAAGTTGCAGCTGCATTCATGCAACCTTTACACCATATAGTCGAACTAGAGTCTAAATCAACAGCAAAAGTTGCTTTACAAGCTAGAGAAATATTAATCCAAGGTGCATTACCATCTGTACAAGAAAGGGTCAACCAAATTGAGCACATTTTGAAATCTTCTGTTGTTAACACTTCATACGGCCAAACTTCCATTAAAAGAAGATCAGAACCTGACCAAAGAATTTTGAAAGATTTGATCGATTCCAACTATGTTGTTTTTGATGTGTTAACTCCATTTTTATGCAATTCAGATCGTTCTGTTGCTGCTGCTGCTGCTAATGTTTATATCCAGCGTGCTTACAGAGCTTATACCGTCGGTGATGTTAAAGTTCATGATGGTTTCAACAATGTTGTTTGTGAATGGAAGTTTCAATTACCATCTGCTGCATTTGCTGCTGCACCCCAGATAAATACTAAAATGGGTATGAATAGAGCTATGTCTGTATCTGATTTATCTTTTGTCGTTGACAGTGACACGTCTCCGTTAAGAACTGGGTTATTGGTTGCTTCTGATCACCTAGATGATGTAGATACTGCATTATCTCAAGCTTTGGAAATTATTCCGGTTCATGTTTCGAGTAACGGTCCTGGCCCAGATAGATCTAGTGTTTCAGTAACACTAAGTAATGTTGCTAACATATATGTTCACTCTACTGAAGGTTTTGATAGTGATGAAGCTGTTCTAGAAAGATTAAGAGAAATTTTAAATACCAATAAGAGTGAATTAGTCGAATCATCCATTCGTCGTATCACTTTTATGTTTGGCTTCGAAGATGGTGCATATCCAAAATATTTCACTTTCAGAGGTCCAAATTACAATGAAGATGAAACTATCCGTCACATTGAACCTGCTTTAGCTTTCCAATTGGAATTAGGAAGAATGTCAAACTTCAATATCAAACCAATTTTTACTGAAAATAGAAACATTCATGTATACGAAGCTGTTAGTAAGACATCGCAATTAGATAAAAGATTTTTTACAAGAGGTGTTATTAGAACAGGTAGTATCCGTGATGATATTTCCATCCAAGAATATTTAACCTCTGAAGCTCATAGATTGATTAGTGACATTCTAGATAATTTAGAAATTATCGATACTTCAAATTCCGACTTGAACCATATGTTTATAAACTTTTCTGCGGTTTTTGATATTTCTCCTGAGGATGTTGAAGCTGCATTTGGAGGTTTCCTTGAAAGATTTGGTAAGCGTTTATTAAGATTACGTGTTACATCAGCTGAAATTCGTATAATTATTAAAGAACCTATCAGCGGTACCCCTGTTCCATTGCGTGCTTTAATTAGTAATGTTTCTGGTTACGTTGTGAGAGCTGAACTATATACAGAAGTTAAAAATTCTAGAGATGAATGGGTATTTAAATCTTTAGGTAAACCAGGTTCCATGCATCTAAGACCTATTGCCACTCCATATCCTGTTAAAGAATGGTTGCAACCCAAAAGATATAAAGCTCATTTGATGGGTACCACATATGTTTATGATTTCCCAGAATTATTCCGCCAAGCTGCTACAACTCAATGGCATGAAAAGGAACCAAAAACTAAAATTTCAGACACTTTCTTTACCTCACATGAATTGATTGAAGATGAAAATGGTGAATTGACAGAAGTTGAAAGAGAACCAGGTGCAAACTCCATTGGTATGGTTGCATTTATGATTACTCTGAAAACACCAGAATATCCTCGTGGTCGTCAATTTGTTGTTGTTGCTAATGATATCACATTTAAAATTGGTTCATTTGGCCCACAAGAAGATGAATTTTTTAATAAGGTTACTGACTATGCTAGAAAGCGGGGTATTCCAAGAATCTACTTATCTGCAAACTCTGGTGCTAGAATAGGTGTTGCTGAAGAGTTAATTCCTTTGTTTAAAGTGGCATGGAATGACGAACAAGATTCTACTAAAGGTTTTAAATACTTATATTTGACCAATGAAGACATGTCCGCTTTGAAGAAATATGATAAAGAAAAGGCTGTAATAACAGAATCTATCGTAGAAGATGGCGAGCAAAGAAATGTCATCAAAACGATTGTTGGTACGGAAGATGGTCTTGGTGTCGAATGTTTAAGAGGTTCGGGATTAATTGCTGGTGCAACTTCAAGAGCTTATCAAGACATATTTACAATCACTTTAGTCACGTGTAGATCAGTAGGTATTGGTGCTTATTTAGTTAGATTGGGTCAAAGAGCCATCCAAATTGAAGGTCAACCTATTATTTTGACTGGTGCCCCTTCAATCAACAAGTTATTAGGTAGAGAAGTGTATGCTTCGAACTTACAACTAGGTGGTCCACAAATTATGTACAACAACGGTGTTTCACATTTAACAGCCTCCGATGATCTTGCAGCCGTTGAACAAATCCTTCAATGGATTTCATACATTCCTGCCAAGCGTAATATGCCGGTACCAATTTATGAAACTGGTGATAGCTGGGACAGAGATGTTGAATATAAGCCATTACCTAAAGAACCATATAACGTTAGATGGATGATTGAAGGCCGTGGTACTGATGATGGATTCGAATATGGTCTTTTCGATAAAGGCTCTTTCTTCGAAACATTATCTGGTTGGGCAAAGGGTGTTGTGATTGGTAGAGCTAGATTAGGAGGTATACCATTAGGTGTTATTGCTGTTGAAACAAGAATGATGGAAAATGTGATTCCTGCAGACCCGGCAAATCCAGATTCCACTGAAGCTGTTATTCAGGAGGCTGGTCAAGTTTGGTATCCAAATTCTGCTTTCAAAACCTCACAAGCTATTAGGGACTTTAACAATGGTGAACAGTTACCTTTGATGATCTTAGCTAATTGGAGAGGTTTCTCTGGTGGTCAACGTGATATGTACAATGAAGTTTTGAAATATGGTTCTTTTATTGTCGATGCATTAGTTGATTACAAACAACCTGTTATGATTTATATTCCACCAACTGGTGAATTGAGAGGTGGTTCTTGGGTTGTTGTCGATCCAAATATTAACCCTGACCAAATGGAAATGTATGCAGATGTTGAATCAAGAGCCGGTGTCTTAGAACCCGAAGGTATGGTTGGTTTGAAATATCGTAGAGAAAAATTATTAGCTACCATGAACAGGCTAGATAAAACTTACAGAGATTTAAGGAACAAATTATCCGATAATTCTTTAACTGATGAAGAACATCAAGAAATTTCTAAAAAACTAGCACTACGTGAAAGACAATTATTACCAATTTATCATCAAGTAACGGTTCAATTTGCAGATCTACATGATAAAACTGGAAGAATGCTTGCTAAAGGAGTAATCAGAAAAGAACTGGAATGGGCGCAATCTCGTCGTTTCTTTTTCTGGAGAGTCAGAAGAAGATTAAATGAAGAATATTTAATTAGAAGAATGAACAAGTTATTCAAAAATTCTGTTAATATTTCCAGATTAGAAAAGATTGCCAGAATTAGATCATGGTACCCTGCTTCCATTAATCAGGATGACGATCAAGCTGTATCCCAATTCATTGAGGAAAAATACTCTGTTTTTGATGAGAATTTCAATAAATTGAAGATCGAAATTGTTGCTCAAGATTTAGCAAAGAACTTTAGAAATGATCATGATAGCACCATGGCCGGTTTATCTGAAGTTTTAAAAATGTTATCCACTGAAGATAAACAAGCTATATTAAAAAATTTAAAATGATCAAGAATTCAAATATAAGAATATAAGAATATAAGAATATTAGAATATAAGAGCTTTTATATATAAAATTCAATAAATAAAAAGATTTTAACATTAAAAAAATGCAGATATTTCGCAGAAGATTTAGTATATAACAAGTTGCTCATAAATGCTAAAATATTATTCCTATACCTATATCAATATACAAATGTGTTTGTGTAACTATTAAAAAAATCATTCAAAGATTTGTCTGTAAGAAATGTCCAAAAGAAAGTTAAAACGAATTCTATTATGCTATTATATATAGTGAGGTTTTTCAAATTTTAATGCAGTTGAATTTCTTCTATGATGGTGCCTCGTACATGGAGTTTCATTTAGAAAACCTATAGTGAAGTTTTTATTATCTGAAACCTCTTCATCTTCAGTTTCTGATGAATTCCTTATTATGCTATTTTGTCTTTTTAAACTATTTTCCGAAGTTAATGGTGTGAATGAGTAATTATTTGTGTAATTTATATTTTTAGTCTTATTGTTCTCACTGTCATCAACTAAATTTGTTAATAAAAATTTATTAAAAATAGGACTATTATTATTATTTCTAATTGTTAAATGAGAATCACTCCTCCTTCTTCTCCCACCAAATCCATTACCCAAACGATTCAATGATGCTGAAGAAGAAGAGTCCTCAATCCTTGAACTTTTACAACCATGCGATCTATGTTCACACTGAAATAGATCACAAATAGAGCCAGATCTTCCATTCAACTTGATCGAAGTCCCCGGACTTGTAATCGGCACCGAACTCGATACAAAGTTTGTCGGCAAAGTGTTGTTATTGTTGGGACTCAAATTGTCGTTGAAACTGTCATTAAAATTATAATTAAAATTTGAATTCGAAGTTGATACAGAATGTGAATCAAAATCGGTATCAGAATCAAACGTATTTTCATTTGATCTAGTATCATTACTATATATCATCAATTGTGCAGAAATTGGCCTATTTAAATTCATTTTTTGTTTTTTTTTCCTAATAATTGTTAATTTTGAATTTCTATGTCTTGATGGGTTTGTGAAAAATTTATGGTATTGTTGCGATTACTATATATACTTATAAATGATTATAGCCTGACTAACTACTGCATATCCACTTGCAAACACAAATTTCCACCAACAAAAAACAACAACCATAAAACAGTGAAACTGAAACAATACATCTACATATTTTCTTTCTTTGATTAAAATGACTTAAAATGGGATGACTTTATATATCAAGAAAAAAAAACAATCAAGAGCCAAACAGCCACTTGAGAAGATCGATCAATTCTCATCACTAATCAGTTGTTCTTACAAACTTTATTAGTTCTGTGCTCTAAACGATTTGTTGAGTAAAAGCATCGATTGCATTGTATTTCCTTTTCTTTTGTTAGCCTGGCCCCAACGAACCCATAAAAGATTATCTTCTTTTCTTTTTCATCGACCATCGACTACGGCCAAGAAGGCTCACAACTCAAAAGCCAAACGAACGAGGTTTTGGACACTCGAAAACCAGAATTCATCATGGTACATGCTATCCTTTCAGTTTCATTCACAAGAGGACGGTTTGTCGAAAAAACAATCTTGAAGTACACAAAGAAGTTCTTCACGTTCTTCACGTTCTTCACGTTCTTCTATCCGTGTCCGTGGCTTCAAAATCACAAGGTTGTTCCAGTGACAATTACTTCTGTTCCAGAAAAAAAAAGAATTCAATTGTGGAGAATTTGGGTACAATAATTGAATAACGTAATTAATAAGATTGCAGTATTATTGGTACAAATCCGAAAAACTGTATGATAAATTACTGTAAACACGTATGCATCGGTGGTTACATGATTATTCTATCCTGCAATAACCAATATTTCTAGTCTTTCCAATGTAGGAATACTTCTGATACGTGTGTAATCTTGGGCCTTCATATTGTTTTTTGGGTCTAGATCGTCTGTCGAAGTGTGGAATAAGTGGATGTTAATTGGGAAACACAATATCAATTAATGACAGTAGTCACAACGATAACATAATTCCGGAAAACACAAAAAACGGTTCTTCCCAGGTTTACGTTACATTTGGAAGATAAAAGGGGAAAGACTTTTTGCAGGTAACCGTGTGTCTCAGTATTCTGGGGGCAGAAAGAACCATGTAATTTCGAGATTTTTTTTTTAATATAAGCTTCCCCAACTGTGTCAAACAGGAGTTACTTCACATTACATTCTGTTTTTTGTCCTCGGTTGACTTCTTCTTAAGAATGCTATGCACGCCACTGAGTGGGTGGATATCCTAACCCAACACCAACGTATTTCTTCGTGTTTGTTTGTTGGGAAGAATCGTCGCAGAGAGTATGCGGGATTATTCCAACATCCCAAAACAACGAAAAAGAGCAAGATTACGACAAAAAGTGCACTAAAGGCGTGTACATACGTGCTTGCCGATTTCCTTTTCGGAAAGATTGACAATGTATGACATGTATGTAACAGGGAACAACAAATTTTTTTTTTGACTCATATATATGCAATGCGGGGGGGGGGGCGGCGGTGAGAAACACCAGAGAGCCTTAAAAAAACCAAAAAAATAAAAAAAACATTGGAAACTGATCAAATGATTACTGTTGAATATCCCTCCCATTGTGGGTTCATTTTACTGTGAGGAAATAAAAGTAAAGAGATACTCTCGGTACAACGACACCAATCCAGCAAACATTAAGGGTGTCTCAGACTGAGTTGTTACTGTTGTGCCGAAATTTCCAACAAAATAAGGGAAAATAATCATCGACAAACGTCCTCGAAAAAGTGTGGATGTGTTCACACGCAAAAAGTAAAAAATAGACAATAAAGGTTATTAGGCACGTAAGCGTGGGGGCGTTGTCCATACTTGGAAGGTCGTATAATTTCTAATCTCTAATCTGATTTTATCTGATTTTAGACTTATTTCATCCAATTTTCAGGTCAGCTGCCCAAAATACATTGAAATTGAATAGCCATTCGTTAAAAGAAAAGAAAAGAATCAAGATATCAAGTTGAAAGTGGAGGTAGGCTACTAGGATTTTGGGCTTCGATTTCCAACACAAATGAGCCCCCCCCCCCATATTATGGGCATTAAATAAATTTGTTTTTCGCCAGGTGTTGCGTATCACCTGACATTTAATTGTTCAGAGTCATCGTACTTTCATCTTTATTTAATCAGGTGACTACTCCAATACAAAATTTCTATCATTGAAAAATTGATTTTGTTTGGTTGATTTTTATACTTTGTTTCGATAATCGAAACACGCATATAACAGTATAACCCAAATATAGACATATAGTATAGATATATGCATATGTATATATGTAATTGATTTTCTCCATCCTCTATTTGATTTGTGTATTGTGAAATATATAGAAGTTGAAGGAAGGACATAGCAACTCATTGACACATTGAAATGAAGTTTTCGCATTCATTACAGTTTAATGCTGTGCCTGATTGGTCATCAAAATATATTGCGTATTCTCAATTGAAAAAAACAATTTATGCTTTGCAGAAAGATAAATTATATCATTCTTCAAATTTAAATGATATTGAAAATGGTTCTTTGACCCCAAACGGTAATCAAACTAGCTGCGATGATATTTACATCAATAAATTCATTAAAGAATTAAATATCCAATTGACAAAAATTGACAATTTTTACATAAATCAAGAAAAATCACTAATCGAAAGTTTCAATGATTTATTATTAGATATCAATGAGTTTGACAGCTACTATTTATCCAACGTGTCTTTCCAATTAACGCCAAATGACAATATGCCATCAGGCATAAATGAGATTGAAAATGAGGTCCCGTCACATGTTGATACGGATAATAATAATAATACCAATGATGATGAAAATGCAAGTTTACTTATTCATAAAAATGCTTCTTTACAAAACGATAGAAATTATTTAAGTATTGATAATAGATCAAGAAATCCCTCAGCAGGAAATCCTTATAATGATACAAACAGTTTGAATGATAACGATTTAACATTGAAAAGTTTCCCACCTTTGAAAAATTCATTTTCAACTTCAGTAATTGATAGTCATTCAAGAAAAATAAATCCTAATAACAACAGATTAAGGAAAACATCCGTTGCGAATTCGTTAAGAAACAAGGAAATGGATAATAATATTTATATTGAACATAAAATAACAATTAAAAAACGACTAATTTCAATTTTCACCCAATTCAATGAATTGTTAGACTATATTAATTTGAATTTGACTGGTTTTACTAAAATTTGTAAAAAATTTGATAAATCACTAGAAACAAATATGAAGGCAACTTACTTGAACATAATAACTAAAAAATCTCATTGTTTTAATGACGTAACGATTAATAGAATTAAGGTACTAATCAATAGGATCATTATTATGTTTGCAAAATTTTCAAATTCAATTCCTCAAAGTACTTCAATCTTATTATCTGAGAGTTCGAATACTAAGAATAGTATAGATGATTCGTTTCAAAATGAAGATTACACAAATGAAGAATCCACTGATGAAATTGAAAAAACAGAATTATTTAGAAATGCTAAGAGACAGTTATCGTCTCATTTAAGAGATCATATCATTTGGGAAAGAAATACAGTTTGGAAAGATATGATAAATTTGGAGAGGAAAGCAAACAATGTAAATAATGATGCCAATGCATCATATTTTGATAATCTGTACACTTCATTCAATATAAAGAATAATTTAAAAAAGGATTTTGAAAAGAAAAATAATGGCGAAGGACTTAATAATTCTGCTTCATTAGTTGGATTGATCAAACTAAGAAGTTTAATGCATTTTGTTATAATCACATTAATATTCGTAGGTTTATTAATATACTCCCCATTTCAAGAAGATATACTGCAAAAAAATTGTTTTGCAATTTTAGTTTATGCATCTTTGTTGTGGGCTACAGAAGCAATCCCTCTGTTTGTTACCTCTTTATTGGTGCCATTGCTAATTGTTGTATTTCCTGTATTAACGGATCCAACAGATCCAAATAAGGTACTGACCCCTACCCAATCTTCTCAGTATATTTTATCTACTATGTGGTCAAGTGTAATTATGCTGTTGCTAGGTGGCTTTACTCTTGCTGCTGCACTTTCCAAATATAATATTGCCAAAGTCATTTCTACTAAAATTTTAGCATCTGTGGGAACCAATCCCAAAACTATTTTGCTTACTATGATGTTTTTGGCATTATTTATTTCGATGTGGGTTTCCAATGTCGCGGCTCCAGTTATATGTTTCTCAATCATACAGCCTATTCTTAGAACACTTCCAAAACAGTCATCATATGGAAAATCATTGATATTGGGTATAGCACTTGCTTCTAATATAGGTGGTATGGCATCGCCAATATCTTCACCACAAAACATATTTGCTATCTCACTTATGACTCCGCAGCCTTCTTGGATCGAGTGGTTTGCTATAGCTATCCCAATTTGTGTGATGTGTGTGGTAATAGTTTGGGTATTATTAATCATTACATTTCCACTTGATCCAAATTTGAAAATTTTGCAGTTACATCCCATCAGAGACAGTTTTACAATCCAACAATATTCGGTTTGTTTAATATCTTTGATGACAATTTTACTGTGGTGTTTCTTTAACCAAATCTCACGCTACTTTGGAGAAATGGGGATTGTTTCAATCATCCCGTTAGTGATATTTTTTGGCACAGGGTTATTAAATTCCGAAGATTTCAATAATTTCATGTGGACAATTATTATATTGGCAATGGGTGGTACTACTTTAGGGAAAGCGGTGTCCTTATCTGGGTTACTATCTCACGTTGCTTCGATAATCAAAGCACAAGTCGAACATGAGTCGATTTTCCATATCGTTATTGTATTTGGATTATTGATTTTAACCATAGCAACCTTTGTTTCACATGTTGTAGCTGCAATGATTTTGTTACCACTAATGAGTGAAATCGGGTCAAGTTTGGAGACAAATCATTCTAGATTATTAATTATGATTTCTGTGATGTTATGTTCATGTGCAATGGGCCTGCCTACCTCAGGTATCCCTAACGTAACAGCGATATCGTTAACAGATGAACTTGGTGATAGGTATTTAACTGTTAATAATTTCATAACAAGAGGTGTCCCAGCCGGGTTCTTATGTTATTTTGTCATTAGCACAGTAGGATTTGGGTTGATGAAAGTGATCAACTTTTGAGATGCAGAGACATTTCAAATCCACTAAACTTGTTCGATACAAAAAATTCATAACATTATATAAACCTACAATTCGCACACTATAATTAATAGACGCTATAATATGTTCGCTCTTATTCTATAATTGGTTAGAGTTAGACCATTGGCATGTTTTTTTTTTGATGAATTTTGATTTAGAGACGTAATAATTTATTGACATCAATTTATATATACCTAGTGACAAATTGATAACGTCACGTGAATCAGAATCAAATACACTACTTTCACATTAATTATCTGAAAATGAAATAATCGGAAATTTGAGGGATATTATAAAGCGTTGAAGCATGCATGTTATTCACTAATACATTAAACTGCTATTTGATTTATTGTACGGGATAAGTCAAAATAACTCAAGTTATCAAATTGACTTAAACAGTTAATAGGATTTTTGATTTGGAAAGGTTTTATGATCATTCTACGCTTTGGCTAAAACATTTATCCCGACTTCCACTAATTATAATATTTTGATTTAATCCGTATTCCTCTTTTTTTTTTATTTTTTATTTTTTTTTTCAATTCTTTCTTTTCAATTTTACATACACACCTATTTCCTTCGAAGAAAAAGTATAGAGAGCGAGCTGCCATTCCTACGGAGAAGGTCATCAAATCCAAATGGTCTTCCACTAAATTTGAAAGTTCACGCATTTCACGAATTTCGAACGTCAATCCGATGTGTAGATACATCGGTACAAATAAATATTCTTTCTCTATAGGAAACTAAGATGATACAATGGGTTTTTAATGAAGTTAAGATAGATATGTAGAAAATAAAAAAAAACAGAAACAACAATCACCTACCGTAGTTCACGGCTCAAATACACTGAACGCGGTGGAGAATTCATTTTATTTCACGGAAAAGTGAATGAGAAAAAAACAAAATCGTCTTGTACCGCTTTGCTCTTAGATCAATTGGTTTCTATCAAAAGAACGTACTACAAGTCATTGACGTTTCAAACGGAATAATATATTCAACAGTGCTATTCTAAAATTTAACCACTCAACGAAAAGAAAATTCAGAATAATTCTCCTCTACAGATTTCCTTCTTTCAACTTTTCTGAAATTGAATCAACCTCGTTGGGGAGTTTAGTGTGAAGTGTATACAAGCCCTTTTTCTTGAATTTTACAATGCAATAATGTTCAAATTATGTGTGCTTCAACTGTTCAACTGTTCAACTCTTCGAGTCTTCAAGTCTTCGAGTTTTCAAGTATAGTTAAATTTATTTTTGTAGTATGTGCCAATTCTCCGTGAGATGAACAACACAGCTGTTTAACCGCTAAATAAACGAGATAGAGTAGCTCAAAAATTAACAACCGCCAGTAGTTGCAACAATTTTCAAGAACTTTTCTGATCATATCTTCGGTTCAAGTTTTTAAATAGTTGAATTCCCAACTTTCTCAATTATCCTCAGACAAACCAAACAAAACAAATCGAATCCAAACAAAACAAAACAATATAATATAACTCTACTCGAGCTAATTAAAAAAACGATTGAAGCTTAGCTTTTGTAGAATCATTTTGCATAACGTATTCAAAGTATAATCAATTGAAGAATTGTCAGCATACCTTGAAGTTTGATTGAGTTTTTTTTAATTGAAATTTCAAAAATACAGAAAAAAATTTTGTAATCCTCTGCATTTTTTTCAGTTTCGTTTTCCTTATTTTCTATGTCTTCACAAGCTTTTCGATACATTAAAAACGACATTAAAAAATTGTAACAAATTTCATATTAAAATATTCAATTTGTAATGTAGTATAATATATATATATATAATTTTTTTGGTATAATCGTCTATTCTTGATAATAAAATGTTTTTTTTCAGTTTGTTTTCGTTATGTATTTGTTTATTTACTTCAGTTTCAAATACCATGTATTATTATTTAACAAGTTATTATTTATCTCTTTTTTTTTTCCTTGATTACAATTTTGACTACTACAATATCATTTATTGTTTTTTTTTTGCTTTTCAACTAACTATATATTACATTATCAATTGTTTTTAGAAAAATTTATCTTCTTATAAATCACTTTTATTCATTATTATCGAAATTTTTTATATATAAAATTTTACATTAACGATTGATTCTTTGTTATTTTTAAGTAACTTATTAAGGAAACTCTAGTGTTTGTTTATTTATTTGAAGTTAATTAGCTTTGTTGAAAATAAATAAATAATAATAACTAAGAAAAAGATTAATAGCGATGACTGTTACTTTACCATTAGTTAATGGTACTTCTTATAGTACTTTATCTGCTTACTCTAAGACTTTATTGAATGACACTATCAAATTTTATGAAAACGTCTTAGGCTTGTCCTCCCGTGAAACAACTAAAGACACTTACATTTTATCAAATGGTTCTATTACCATAAAAGTTGTGTACCAAGAAGACAATGTCAAAGCTCAAGAGCACTCTAAGAGGGTTGATTATTTCTGTAAGAATAAAGGGTCTATCGATTGGAGAACAGTCTCTTCTTCCTCTCTAGTTTTCAACACTACCGATATTTGCCATATTAGACAAAAGTTAACCTCAAATGGTTCTCCAACTCAAAGTTTCCCAAGTGAAATAAACCCATTGTTATTATACTCAATCGATCCATTAGGTAATTTATTCGGTGTAACTGCTACTAAAAACGCTATCAGTACCAAACCAACTGAAAAGATTGAAGATTCTCACAAAAAAAGAGATTTATCCTCAAAATTAGGTTCCTTCACTGATTTATCCTCTCAACTACACACTTCTGGTGAATACCCATCTTTACCAACACAACTCAATCCAAACAAAGCTGAAAAAGCTATTGCAGTTATGACTTCCGGTGGTGACGCTCAAGGTATGAACTCTTGTGTCAGAGCCATTGTCCGTTCTACCATTTTTAAAGGTTGTAGAGCTTTTGTAGTTATGGAAGGTTACGAAGGTTTAGTTAAAGGTGGTCCAGAATATATTAAAGAAGTTAACTGGGAAGATGTCAGAGGTTGGTCTGCTGAAGGTGGTACCAACATTGGTACCGCTAGATGTTTAGAGTTCAGACAACGTGAAGGTAGATTATTAGGTGCTCAACATTTGATTGAAGCCGGTGTTGACGCCTTAATTGTCTGTGGTGGTGATGGTTCTTTAACCGGTGCTGATTTATTCAGATCTGAATGGCCATCATTAATCGAAGAATTATTAAAAAACAAAAGAATTACCGAAACTCAATTCAAGAGATATCAACATTTAAATATTTGTGGTACTGTCGGTTCTATTGATAACGATATGTCAACTACTGATGCTACCATCGGTGCCTATTCTGCTTTAGATAGAATTTGTACTGCTATTGATTACGTCGAAGCCACTGCTAATTCACATTCCAGAGCATTCGTAGTCGAAGTTATGGGTAGAAACTGTGGTTGGTTAGCTTTACTTGCCGGTATTGCTACTTCTGCTGATTATATTTTCATTCCAGAACAACCAGCTGTTAATGGTGAATGGCAAAAGAATATGTGTGAAATCATTTCCAAACATAGATCTCACGGTAAGAGAACTTCTATTATTATTGTTGCTGAAGGTGCTATTGACTGTGAATTAAACCCAGTTACTGCTAAAGATGTTCATTCCGTTTTATGTGATTTAGGTTTAGATACAAGAATTACTACTTTAGGTCATGTTCAAAGAGGTGGTACCGCTGTTGCTTACGATAGAATGTTAGCCACTTTACAAGGTG
The DNA here is from genome assembly GCA_030557565.1 of Tetrapisispora arboricola. Lineage (NCBI taxonomy): Eukaryota > Fungi > Ascomycota > Saccharomycetes > Saccharomycetales > Saccharomycetaceae > Tetrapisispora > Tetrapisispora arboricola. The sequence goes on along the minus strand of JAKTPK010000198.1, from coordinate 220,787 downwards.
TTGAAGCTGTTAACGCTGTCTTAGAATCTACTCCAGAAACACCATCTGCTTTAATTGCAATCAATGAAAACCAAATTACTCGTAAACCATTAGTTGACTCTGTTGCTTTAACCAAATCTGTCGCTGATGCTATCAAAGCTAAGGACTTTAAGAAAGCTATGTCTTTAAGAGATACTGAATTTATTGAACATTTCAATAATTACATGGCTATCAATGTTGCTGACCATGCTGAACCAAAGTTACCAGTCGACAAGAGACTGAAGATTGCTATTGTCAGTGTTGGTGCTCCAGCTGGTGGTATTAATTCTGCTGTATATTCTATGGCTACATACTGTATGGCTCAAGGTCACAAACCATATGCTATTTACAATGGTTTTTCTGGTTTAGCTAGACACGAAAGTGTCCGTTCTATTAACTGGAAGGACATCATAGGATGGCAATCCCGTGGTGGTTCTGAAATTGGTACCAACAGAGCTACTCCAGAAGAAGCTGATATTGGTATGATCGCTTATTACTTCCAAAAGTACCAATTTGATGGTTTAATCATTGTCGGTGGTTTTGAAGCATTTATTTCTTTACATCAATTAGAAGTTGCTAGAGACAGTTATGCCGCTTTCAGAATTCCAATGGTTTTGATTCCAGCTACATTATCCAATAACGTTCCAGCTACCGAATATTCCTTAGGTGCTGACACTTCTTTAAATTCTTTAATGCAATACTGTGATGTCGTTAAACAATCCGCTGCTTCTATCAGAGGTAGAGCTTTTGTGATCGATGTTCAAGGTGGTAATTCCGGTTATTTAGCCACTTGCGCTGCCTTGGCTGTTGGTGCTCAAGCTTCCTATGTTCCAGAAGAAGGTATTTCGTTACCACAATTATCTCAAGATATTAAAACTTTAGATGCATCTTTCAAAAAAGCTCAAGGTAGAGGTAGATTTGGTAAAGTTATTTTGAAGAGTACCAACGCTTCCAAGGCTATGAGCGCTAAGCAAATTGCTGAAATCATCACTTCTGAAGCTGAAGGTAGATTTGATGCTAAGCCAGCTATTCCAGGTCATGTTCAACAAGGTGGTTTACCATCCCCAATTGATAGAACTAGAGCTACTAGACTTGCAGTTAGAGCTGTGTCATTTATTGAAGAACAACAAGATGTCATTAGAGCAGCCCGTGCTGCCGATGATGATTTTGTTTACGAAGACAAAGATGTTTCTGCTACTGCCTCTGTTATTGGTATTAGAGGTACTCACGTTGTATTCACTCCAATTAGACATGCATATGATTTTGAAGCTGACGTCGATAAGAGAATGCCAAAAATCATCCACTGGCAAGCTACCAGAGAAATTGCTGACCATTTGGTTGGTAGAAAGAGAGTTTAAGTTCTCAAGCATGTTAATTTTTGATTGAGAGCATCTTTTTCATATTTTCCAGACACACTCCATTTATATATTATATATATATTTCTCTCCATTATATCATATCAACGGGACATGTTATGTCAAAATGTCCAAGATAAAGGTATTGTATTTAATGTATGTTTAATTTAATAATAGATATTATTTGTATTTAAACGAACCGTTTTACTTGCGGATCGAATGTGCCAAGAGACATCAAGAATATAGTTAAGGTGTAAAAGTGACCTTATCTTGGTTCAGTATATTAGAGGTCTAAAACTACTTGTTTAAAAATGGTATATTTCAAATCTTGATGTCTCCCAAAGGTATCCGTGAGAGAAGTTTGTGTGTTGTTTCACAAGGTATTTTATTTGACTAAAGATTAAGTATCATATCGTGAAATGGAAAATAAATAGGATTCACGTGATTTTGTGCAATATTAATCATTCCAGAACTTGGTCTTTGTCAATAATGCTAACTTTGCATCAGATTGACATAATCTTGAAAAACATAAAAATTAGGCTAAATCACAATAATGAACAAACTTTGAAATAATGTCAACTAACAATTTTAGCTAATCAGAAATGAGAGTTCGCATTTGAATTACCTAAGAGCCTATACCAATTAATTCACATCAAAGAAATTTAAAGACTCAAAATTAGAAGTAAGATAAAACTATATAAGAAATACTAAACCAAACTCTTGCAGTATACATCGTTGCTCCAGTTCTATTTGATGACGTCTATCCCAAATGAAGAAAACAAAATGCAACCTAGTATTAACAGGACAGATTCACATAAAAGCAACACATCAAGCAATACCAAGACACAAACTAAAAAAAAAAAGGTACCGACTGCTCTGAGTCTTATAAAAGAAACTTTGAAATTGAAGCCCTCAAAACTTTCAAATAAACAAATTACAAAGGAAAATACATACAAAAATACTCCTAACAATTCTTTGACCAGTAGAGAAGAATACAATACCAGAACCTCGTCATCTAAAGCACAAAAAGCTAATAAGCGATTGTCCACCCATCGTGTAAGTTTATTCCAATATAGTAATGTAAAAGTCACAAGTTATTGTCCACCAGTGAACAACTTTAATGATAATTATGCATCAAATTCTAAAAAAGTGAAAATAACATGTACTGATGCTTCAAGCACAGCATCTTCTTCAAGTAACAATTCAATTTGCGTGAAACCGTATTACCTAGTATCATATGGTCCATTGGAAATTTATCAAATTAGGACACAACCAGCTAATTCCGACCAAAATCCTCAAACAATGAATTATCTTTCATTGGGTAGGAGTGGAAAAATAATTCATCCAATTCTACCCAAATTAAAAGTGTCAAAATCATTACAGAGTTCAACATCATACACAATCCATTTTTATAACCCCGAAAGGTTTTGGTTATTGGAATTTCACCCCAATAATGAAAAAGATCCGATTTTGACTGAGTTTACATCAACGCTTAAAGCATTTGAACAACAAATGACAAATATATGTAATTTCACTGTCTCGGAAAATGTGTCTTCTGCTGATTTCAGTTCGAAATCTGAAATAGACTTTGAGTCTAATCAACATTCAGATAGTGACTGTGACCAAAATAAGTTACAGATTTTAGAAGATGAAGATTCATTTTATGACCAGCTGAGTTTTTTACTAGAAGAATCTAGTGAGAGTGAAGATGAAGAGCATACGATTGATATATTGAGTTCAAAAAAATTTTCAGCTTTGTCGATATCAGAAAAAAGTATGTCACCTGTAATAGATGACAGTTTTAAAGATAATTCAAATGTTATTATAGATTATGCATTCAAAAAAGCACTAACACAATACTCATCAAAAACAATTTTACACCATGAAGATATGCAGACCAATTTGAAGAATAAGAGATATAGCTCCTACAACCCTTTGATACTCAGTTTCAGAAAGGAAAATCAAAATCAAAGAAGTAAGGATGCAATACTGAATCGGAGGTCTTTTTCATTTGGTTTCTCAGCTTAGTTTATCTTTCCTGAATTATTAGACCGTGATTGGAGGCTGGACCTTCAACAATTATTAAATAAGCTATTTAAATTCCATAAATAGGTATCCCAGTTGCATATAAAAGAAACTCAAATCATTATTAACTATTTAAGGTATTTAAATATTATTTAAAAACTTTTATATTCACAAAAATTGTAATGTTTTTTGAAATTACTGAAGATTTTTGATTATAGCCATAACTATAATTATGCAACGAGAGATAATAATGCACTTATTCATTGAATACACGATCAATAACATCACCCAAGCCATTGATAACTTCCCTTTTTCTTTGCAGTTCACTTTCAAAACGTTGAATATCTTCATTCCATTCATCGATTGATTTACTCATTAATTTTTTGAATTCTTCATCATTCTCGATAAAACTTTTACAGTTTCTCAGTCTATGCTTTATGAACCCTACTTGCAATTCAAATTTATTAGCAGAATTACTTTGTTCTTTTCTAATTTGATGCAAGCTATAAAATAAATGGGGTATAAATTCAGTATTTGAAATATTTAGGTTTGTGACGGCTGAATTAACAGATGATACATTTGATGGGTTTGGATTATTAGAATCTAGCTGAACATCTTCTTCACTTTTGACCTTGACTATGTTTTGATTTATTATATTTTTCGAAGGGTCCAGTTTACAACTTATTTCATTCAACGGCTTGTTTTGTAGATCCATCTTTGTCTAAATGATCTTTTCTAGGAATGCTCAGAGTGTAAATGTTCAATTTTCTTTTATGTCTTAATTAGATGAAACAGCTAAGCTCTGCAGTTAAAGAATGTTTGGTAATTTAGTCCATCTACATACTACTGTGAATTATAAAGAAAAATGTAAAAGTTTCTCACTTAGTGTTACAGGAACATATAGACCTTTAAAATATTAAATTCACTGAATTTAAATTTTTTATGTTTAAGAAGCATGAATATTGAAGATTCTATTATGGTAGCGACATACAAAAATGAGGACTCCAGTGTTGGTAATGTTAGAAACCATTAATGTATCTCCAGTCAAAGATATTCATGAATTAAATAAGAATATAATAATATATAGTCGTAGTTTTAAAATTACAAAAAAGATGTAGAAACATTAAGTTTATAATTATGCAAATATGTGTTTTTTGGAATGTATATTAGTAAAAGATACTATCAGCGAAGATCGAGGGCACAGCCGTATGTGATTTTTCACATATGAATCCATTTATAATTAATCTATACATAAGATAAGAAATCTTCGATAGAAAACAATTAATTATAAAAACTTTTCAAAATCTTTTGATGATATAAATGCAGACCAGAATAATATACGTGATGGACTAATTTAAATCGTTTCTGTCAGATATATGGTCCCTTGTTTTTAACAGAAAGCATTTTAATAGTCTATTTACTGGGAACAAGTTCTCTTTTATATCCTGAAACAAAAACGAATGAACTCATTTATTGTCTATTACTTGTGAATAAGGAAATCAACGATTTAGCAGCTTTTACGCTCATTGGAGTCTCTTGATGTTTTTTCAAAGAGGAGGCTAATACAGTAGTATTTGAAAATGCATTACTTTTTGAAGAAGGTGTAGTGAAAATTGTGGTATCACCTGTCGTGTCCTTTTGATCTCTTAATTCATTATTTGAATCAGTCAAAGTCGCAAAAGAATCACTTGAATGTAAATTTTTGAAATTCGATTTTATTGGTGATTTGAAAAAATTACCATTTGACATCTTTAACTTTCTACCTTTATTACTTCTTTGATATTTTTTCTTGCTTGGTGTTTCAACTAAAAAATGAAGGTCATCATAATTCGTTTTGTTGACTGAAATATTATTTTTACTATTATCCAAACTCTTCTCGATGTCCAATTTGATATCTTTAAAATTTTTGTCAATTTGGTTTGTTTGATACTTATAGAAAGCAAATTGTAGTCTCACTTTTAACTTCTTGCAAAGATCATTGTTATCAAATTTTAACTTTTGTATTTTCCCATCATTGAAGATATTGTCACTACGAAAAGGTTTCTTTATATCAACAAGTTTTTCTTTTGGTAATGTAACGTTTCTTTCAATCTCATTAAAATGTGATTCACTTATCAGAGTCTTAATTGATGGTAAGTTGTCGAGTTTCAATGTTATATTATCATTTTTTGATTGTAATTTTGGTTGTTTGTAAAATCTTATATTTGATAAATCTCTCAAAGGCAACCTATGAATTTCCATCTTTTTTGCACAACCTTGTATTCTGTTCCTTATATCAAGATGAACTTGTGCGTGTAATAGATATAATTTTGAGTTTTGTTGATTACAACTTATATGACCAGAGATAATCTATGTTTTTCAAAAGATATGAAAACTTTAAGAATATATATATATATATATATATAATACAACAAGATGTGTAAAATACATATCTAACAAATAAAAAACATGCAATAGTAATGATAAAGAGATGCGTACACACGAGAAAGAATAATAGCAAATAGAAGTACTGTCTCCACTAAAATTCACCATAGTATAAGAATCAACATATCATATATCTGGAATAAGCAAATATGTAAACATTCAATATATCGAAATATGAATAAAAATGTTATTACGACACGAGTAAGGGCAATTATCAATTATACTACATGACAAAAATAAAAGCCATCGTATGCATATACACATGTATTTGCATAATACCATATATATGGTTACATTTTCTAACGTTCAATCAGTGATTTGTTCTGATAGGTACAGTTGAATGTAGTTGATATTAGAGTGGAACTTTTCCATAGGTTCCAATAATTTCACAGCCAACTGCAAAAAAGAAAAGAAAAGAAATAAAACAAAAACTCAGTCCTTATTCAGTAAGGATGCAAACACACATAACAAGAACCATGTATTTGAACCGCTAGCTCAATGATATATAGGAATTGACTGAATTGGAATAGAAATATTTGGCTGTTTGATCAACGCCTATATCTACATCATCAATAATTAACTTTATTCGAGCACAGGCGTTGTTAGAATACCTTTGATGAAAAAAATATAAACCTATCATCAGAAGAATGTCGATTGTTTACCAAATATCTCTTTAAAGTATATGATGATGTTAACTCGATTGAAGATATTGGTTTTTCCGTATATCTTACGTTCATATTTTCAAACTATGGCGTAACTAGAGAGAGAGAGAGAGTGTGTGTGTGTGTGTGTGCATGAGATTGTAGAATAATAAAACCAAAAACAAACACAGGATGGTACGAATTGGTAATGAAAAGTAACCAAAAACAAAAACAAAACGAAAACGGAAACAAAACGAAAACTCATCAATTCACAGTCGCGAAGTTTTTTATGGTGAAAACATTTGATAACTAACGGGTTTTCTCATCGCAGAGTATCGTATCGTAGCGTGTCGTAGCGTATCGTACTGTTGAATATTGCTTTTTTGATATGTTTACACTTGTAACTAATTAGAACTAGAGAACAAGTTCTCTGTAAAAACACATCAATCGACGCGTTACATCACGCCGTTATTTTGTTCTATCCTGGGTAAGAGTTGTAGAGTGCGTTTGTAAAGCCATGAGCTGAAAACATCATGAATACGAGGAGATGTTCTTGCTACGGTCAAGTGAATTCAATGTAAAGAACAGACTAGCAGACACTTGCGACTTGCGAACTGAATGACACGATTGATGCAGCTCAATAGTGCTTACTGATATATTTATGTTCAAGTATGAAAGAATCTCATTAACTCGACTGTTTTACTTTTGTTTCATTTCAATATGTTTGAAGTTTGTATCAATAAACTTATACTCCTATTCATGACTTATCGATAACATTGTCTTATGCACCTTGGATATCAATTATATGAAACCGATCACGTGATCCTATTTTTTTTGAATGAAAAATGCAAAATATCAAGATATTAGCAAATAATCAGGCATTAGTAAACTGCAATGCTCCTTCAAAACACTTCATATTTGTTGTTCAAGATCACATCTAAATTTTATATAACAGGAATGCCGTGTGTGATCTTTAAACACATTTATTAACTCATGACATTTTTGTTTTTGTTTTCTTTTTGTTCGAAAAGAAAACATCAACCTTGAAATGGCCTATCTTATCATTATTAAATTTAGAGTCAAGAAAAAAGTTTCATGAATTTATGACACCTGAACAGAAGACAAAAATTGAGGCAAATAGATTGAAAGCTCTAGAACGTTTGAAAAAGAGAGGTATTCTGAAACCTTCCCAGGAAAGGCAACTAGAAAAGAGAATAACTCCGATTAATAACGTAGAGCAAGTTGCGAATGGTGCAACAAACGTCTCTCCCAATGTCAATATCAGCCCTTTATCAGGGAGACAACTACCTACTGTTATTGAAGTTTCTAGAGCTGAGTTTCAGAATGTGAATTTATCACCATCAAATCAAGTACCACTTACCAATAATAATAAAACAGATGCCCCTACAACATTGACTAAAGATCCCTTAAGTAGAATAAGACCTACAATACGAACTCAAGATTATATCGAATACGATTTCTCCAAAATGAAAAACTCAAATGGTGGGTTTATCAACGTAGAGGATAGGAATAGTGGATTTGATGTTAATGATTTTGATTATTATGGTGAAGATTCTGGCTCGACGAAAAAACACAAGTCTCTGGAGGACTGGAAAAGGGAACAACAAGAAAGAAAATATTTTTATGAAAATGCACCGCCCCCTGAGCATATCTCACAGGCTCCAAAATGTATTGAATGTAAAATCAATATAGAAATGGACCCTATATTAAATGATATCTTCAAGCTACAAGTTTGTAAAAAATGTGCTAAGGACGTCCCAGAAAAATATGCATTATTGACAAAAACTGAATGTAAAGAAGATTATCTGTTAACAGATCCGGAGTTGAATGATATAGAAATATTCCACCGGTTGGAAAAACCGAATCCACATTCGGGAACATTTGCGAGGATGCAACTTTATGTACGATGTGAGATTGAACAATTTGCATTCAAGAAATGGGATGGTGAAGAGGGATTAGACAATGAATGGAAAAGACGCGAAGAAGGCAAAGTTAGTAGACGAGAAAAAAAGTATCAAGCAAAGATAAAAGAAATGAGATTGAAGACCAGAGCTCAAGAATATACGAATAGGCTAAGAGAGCAAAAACATGGTAAAGCACATTTGCATAATTTCAGTGAACCAATTGATGGTGGAAAAGACGAAGATGGTAATTCGATCCAAAGAAGGAGGTGCATTGATTGTGGGTTACAAACTGATGAAGTGATTATATAAAGATATATATTTTTGAATATTCTTAAAAAATTTAATGAGGTTAATTATGCATTTAATGTATTTGAATTATATTGGACATATTTAGTTATATACCAAGAAGCAAAAAATAATTTAATTTGATGAGATTTTTTAAAAAATACTGAAGTCCTGAAATTGTGAGTAATATATAATCTACAGTTCTAAAAGAAGCTCTTCTTTAGGCTGTTCATAAACTACAGGAACATCCCCTTGATTCGGTTGAGCTTTTGTTGCAGGAACGATAGGGAAGTTAAACTCAGTTATATTTTTTTTTGATGACTCATTCAATGTTTCAATGGGTTCAGATGGAATTAAATCCGTGTTTTTAGTTTCTGTAATTTGATCTGTTTTTATTTCATTCTCATCATAAGGAGGATCGTTTGTGGTCAAAGATGGAGGCTCTTGAGTAATAGACTCGGTATCCTCGTGTGGGTATGGAGACGTTGAGCTTGGCATTGATTCATTATGTTCTAATGTTAAACTTCCCAGAGAATCTAGAGTAGATTGGACTGCTTGTTGCTTCAATTCTTGAATTACCGGTGGTCCCATGGGTTGGTTTAAGGTTACATCATATTGATGTGGTTGTGGTTGAGATAGTGACTGAGCTTTAACTTGTATTTGATTCTGATAATAATCATAAGGGTCCGAAGGCACAATTGAAGAATTGTATCTTTGGCTCACATTAATCGAGTTCAGTTGATTTTCCAATAATTCATCGTAAATATTCATAATATTAGAAATTTTACCATTCATTTCAATCAAGGTATTGTACTTAGACACTGTGTCATTTAAAGAATTGTTGAGTTTTGCTCTTGATTTTACAATTTGTTGATAAAGAGCTAGGAGTTGCTGATCTTCTAAAACCTCCGTCGGAGGTCTATTTTTTAGTTTTTGTACCAAGGAATCAAATAAATAAATGTTATTCTCTTCTTCGGGGGAAATTTCATCATTCGGAAGTTGTACATTTTGATAATTTACTACATTAGTTGCATTATAGGGCAAATTATTAATGTACTGAATATTTTGTTGTTGTTGTTGTTGTGATTGAATTTGATCTGAATAAGTTCTTTTATTGTCTGCCATTTCTGATTCTTTCAAACTTGCCTCTATAGCTGCTTTGAAATCAGGATCATTTTCCATTTCAGTTTCATTAATTTGTTGTTTTTGTTGATTTTGATTAACATAAGGAATTACAGGTTCTGTGTAATTGTTGTACTGATTTGAATAATGGTTTTCTTTTAACGACAGTTCAATAGCTTTTCTAAGTTGCTCTTCTTCTGTTTCTTCATACATCTGTTTCTTATCTTTTCTACGACGAGATCGTTTTGAATGAGTATCTCCGCTTGATTTTTTAACATCGTAATCGTCATAACAATTATCACAGACTCTTACTAAGTCGTGGATACCTAAATCAGGTAATGAAATATTATGCGAGGAATGTTCTTGACAGAAAATTCCACCACACGATCTACAATGGTGTCTTCTATTAAGCAATGAAAATTTATTTGAACATATCATACATGCATCAGAGTCTATCCAATCAGCTGGAGTTTTGGAATCAAAAAGGTTAAAAGCACTATTAGAATCCTTGATGTGTTCTGGAAATTGAATTCCTCTGGAAATTAATTTGCTGTATACTTTTGAAACATAGCTCAGTTGTGAGTCATTTTTGAATGCGACATATAACTCATAAAGAAGTCTTGTAACTAATTCTTTTACATCAGGGTCTTCATTAGGCTTTAAGATTGTATGTTCCATTGTGTCCATAAACTCCTTTGAGCAGATTTCTTTTATGAACCCAGTACCACCATTCTTGATACATATGTCAGTTAATTTCCAAGAAGATAATTGTGTGTTAGGATTTGTAGCTGTGTTCATTATTCTTTTTTTCAAACATCTCATGGAGTCCTTAGGAGATATTCTTTTTGATCTGATAATATCAGATATCTCCAATGATGTATTTAGATCAACTTCACCATTTGGGATACTAGCACCCGTGGACGTTTCTATTAATGTGTCTAACTCACTAGGACGTATTGGTAATCCTGTCATAATTTATAATATATTTTTATGATGATTAATTTATGAAAAGTCCCCTATACTTTTTGAAGAATGTGCTACTTCGAGATGAAAGTGACTTTTGATATAATATTTACGGTCAAAATTCTGCTATAGTGTGAATAAATAGCAAATTAGTATGATTATTATCTCAACTGTCAATAACTATATCTGATCTGATCAGAATATTAAATATATAGCAAGTTAACTTATTTCTATACTGAGGTATAAATATACTGAAACTTAGTTTCATTTTGAAATTTTGGAAGGCGAGGCTTCAAAAATATTGAAAGTTTCAACTAAGAATTTGTCACATGATTTCAAGCTATTAGCAAAAGATAATGCCAAGTCCAATAAGATACTTTCAGAGTAATGTAGATTATAGTTGAAAGCAATAGCTTAAAACGATACCTTTATTATATGGTTATAGCAAAAGGTTTTATGCTTGAAGAACTGTTTTTTTCGTCAAAACTAAGCCAAACATTCATCAAAAATGCTACATGGTAGATTACAATGGATGTATTGTTTTTAATAGTAAGAATAAATGTACAGGCTCGATTATTATAAGCTGACCTTCATTCAGCTGTTACTTGTTAGTGTAGATAATGGAATTGCATTAAATAAACTATCATGTACGTATATAATAGTAAATAAACTATTTATTTTACCCTTTAAACCTTTAAAATTTTCCTACTAGCTCAGATTTTGTGGAAATTAACCTGTTATTTTCTGATAAATTTGTTTTTATTTTGGTGCTGATATTTGACATTGCTTTGTCTTTTTTGATCGAGTCAAATGGTATTTGATTGATACAATTTTTTTTTATTATTTTTTTCGACTCTGGTTTGAAGTTGAGCATTGAAAACTTGAGAACAAAGCTCGAAAATGTCTAAGAAAAGATAAATGCAGCAGAAACAACACAAATACATGTCATACTTAAATACCATAAAACGGAAGAATTTAAAAAGCCGTTCGATTTTTTAACAGCATTTGTCTTATATCTATTTTCTAAATTTCTTTTAACCATTGATCTCAAAGATCTTTTGGCAACAGCTGATCCCGTTTCAGTTGAAGAATCATCATCCGAATCTGAGGCTGTGGGGTTTAGCGTAATTGTGGGTAACATCATTGGTGGTCTGTATGCCAAATATAATGGTTGAACTGGGGCACCATCGAATGCAAATAGTTGTAATTTATAAATACCATGATAATCATCCAAAACAGTATAAAAAGACAAATACGTACCAACTTGACTATATCTCGTGTAGGTAGAAACACCATCATCATTGCATGGATCACTTAATAATTGTCTCCCATCAACTTCGAAAGGATACAACTTCAAAGTACCATTTGATAACACTTCATACTTACCATGCTGAAACTGTAATACTGCAGAAGGACAGCCTGGATCTCTTGGATTTGAAGTGACTCTGTACCAAGCTTCTTCATAGAACCCATCCTCTGTAAAGGACATCGAGATACCAGGCAAAGAAGGTTCAAATAACAGTTCATCGACAGGATCATAGAATCCAGGACCAGTGAAAACTTGGTTTGATTTAGAAGTCCAAGTACCATGTAAAGTATCCCCCGTATAATTTGGAACACTCGAATCGATATTGTCATCCTCATCCGCACGGACGCTAGTCAATCTCAACACACTAAAAACAAGTGACGTCCAAATCAATGCAAACATTGTATATATATATATATCTGTGATTTATGCCAAAAAAATTTGCTTCAATATATTCTTTTTTTGCTTACCGTCTGTATATTGAGTGGAATCGAAAACAATCGAACAACGCAAATGAACAAAAAAAGTCTTACTTTAGGCAACTCTGAATCTTTTCTTCTTGTGACGTTACAAAACAACCCAAATATAAAGGTTTATATACAACTAAATAGATCCTAACCACGTAACATACCATCACCAGTCTGTAAAACGTCAAATTAAATCAACTTATGATACTTATTGATGTATATTTATAGCAATGAACTTTTGAATTAATGGCTTTCACATTTTTTTTTACGGCTTTTTCAGTTTTGAAATTTGTGCTTCTCTGGCGTATTCACTGCAAAAGGCATTTCACCTGTGCTTTCCAGCGTTGTGTTCCACGAGTGTTTCTGCGTCGATATCTTTCCCACGGCAGTAAAGTCTTGCAACGCTCCTGCAGAATTGCCTGCAGCAGACTCACAAAACCGCGCAGGGCCATAGTGAGGATGTGAATAAAACAAGAGCGTGGTGTTGGGCGGGTAATTTCGAGAGTCACCGACTCATTGACACTGGCGACACTGGCGACACTGGAATATGAAGTGAGATCATTGACAGGTGAAGTGTCACAATCGAAACCTCACCACTGATACGGCGTGTCGGTTTTTGTGTCTGATAGTACAAGGTGGCATACATTTATACAAAGTATCCATCAAAGAGGATTGTAAAAAAAAGTTTCTAATTATACATTTTAGGTGGATTGCAGTATCCAATGTGGATTGGAGGAAAATGGCTCATACACAAAAGTTCTCAGCAAGCCATCCTCACTAACTGCTAAGGTGGCGTTATAGTTGTTTACAGTTCCTTTGACAACAACGGCGTTTTTCAATTGAAAGACTGCATCAAATAATTTCTCATAACTAAAAGAGTCGTTCAGTTCATACCATTGTACCAGTAACTCATCATGTGGGTTCATATACGAACCCAGAACCATAAGTTTGTTATTAGAAAAGTTAGGGTCAGTTTCGTTTGGCAGTATAATATGCTGTGAGTATGTTTCGGATAATTCTATGGTATTGATTAATTCGAAATCTTTCAATTTATATGTGTTGCAATAATGCACTACTTGTTTTGTTGATAGATCATATTTACCTACAATTACATTCAAAATATTCAACTGTTCATTGTAAGTGAGGTAGTTTCCAATATTTGAAAATTCATTCGCGATATCGGCAAACAATGCTATTGTGCCTAGCTTTCTATTATAAACTGTATCAAAGATGTGAAGCAACGATGGTAATTCTTCGAACAGAATTATAATTCCTGGACACCACAGAACAAAAAATGATGAAATTTTGAAATTAACAGTCAACACTGATTCACTACAAAAGTCAATTGCGTTTGATTTTGTTTTTGAGTTTTCCATTTTCACTTTTTTCAAATCAATGTCAATAGTATCACAGTATACATGCCCTGGATTAGACCATATCATTCGAATCACAGTAGAATTATTTCTTGTTTCAAATCTAATAGAATTAGGAGCTATTTGTATATTCTTGTGTTCCCATTCAAAGATAGTAAGTTCGTTACTAACAGAAAAATTTGTTTGACCTTCTAAATCTTTGCCAAATGATTTTAATAGAAATTTTCTGCCTCGATTAGAGTTTATTACAGATATGCTAAAATGGTCATTATGCCACAAACAGGAGCATTTCTGAGTGTTAACTTGCATCGTATTAATTAAAAAATGCTATAAAGTTGATTGTTTTTGTTGCTGTGTTTTAATTTAAATTTTCAAAGCAATGATCTAATACATAACAATCAAAAACATCTTTTAAAAGTTAAAATTTTCAATCCTTTTAATTGCCATGGAAAATAAAAGGATTGCTTCCAAATAATTCGATTTCATTAAACTTTCATAAATTTTGTTTCATTTAAATTTAATATATAATTTAATGAACTTTATAGAGATGCATCTCTAACGCGTCTCATCATTTTCAATATCAAAAATATTAAAATTGACATCTGAAAAAAGATTGAAAACACAAACACAATCCTGATGTACTTCAAGTTTAGATATATTTTAGACTTGCTGGGGATGTAGATTATCCAAAGGAAACTCATAAATCCTCAATGCAACTGTATGTTTGATTTACATATCTAAACTCAAAGTCAGATAAAATCTTCAAGAAAACTAAAATAGAAAGTCACGTCAAATACAAATTTGAAGCCATTGTTTTATCTCTGTTATGAATTCCGACATAATAATCAATGAAAATAATAGTAATGATGGTGGTGGAATAGCGTCCTTGTTCAGATGGACTAGAGAAACATTATTTGGACCAAGTGTATCTCCCACAAGAAAATATAAGGAATTTGCCCAAGATGATACAAATTACAAATATCAAACATTTAATGGTATATATAAATCAACAAATGACGATAACTTAAATGGTATTAACAGGTCAAGATCATCTTCTTGGACTGGTGGGTGGAATCAAAATTTTTATGATAAATATGATTTAATTTCAGATTCAGTCGATGGCGATGAATATCTCAACAAGGCAAATGTAAGGTATTCCCCTTTGAAATTCAATAGAGATTCAAACAAAAGTTACCAATATGAAAAAGTGAACAATTCTGTAGATTTTGATAATAAAAAAAAACGATTCGATTATATGATGGATCCAGAAAGGAAAGCGAGGATCGAACAATTGTTGGATCCGGTCGAAATTCACCCTGGTCATTTGAAAAGTAAAGAAAATGAAAATACTGATACTTTTCTCAATAAAACAAATGGATTCAAAAACAATTTTCTTTTCAACAATGACATTGAAGTTTCAAATCAAGATCCCGTTTTTCTTTCTGAACTTTTTAAGAAACACTCAATTAAACAAGATAAAGACCAAGATATTCATAACACAAACAATTCAATACGACCAAAAAGTGCACATGTGCTACCTGGTAAATTTCCTTCCCCAATGAAGTTCAAAGATCCCAAAAATAATGCAAGAAATGAACTCAAGTCAGTAGATCATACTAAAAATTATTTATCATTGTTAGACAAACTGGACAAGAATAGTAGAGATTTGGAATTAATGTATCAAGATATTGTTGCTCGTAAAAAAGAAAATCAGAATATCGAAGAAAGTTATAAAGTGAAATACTTTGCAATAAAAAATGAATTAAACAATGAAAGGTTGCAGAATAAAAAACTCTTTGATAACTTCTATAAATTACACGGTAAATATGAAGATTTGAAAAAAATTAGTAATAAAGCAATTGAATTGAGTTATAACTTACCAAGAGTAGATGACAAATTGGTTTCTGAAGTTATTGATAAAGATAAACAAATCAGCAGTTTAAATGACAGGATAGTTGAATTAGAAATTGCTAATAGAGAATTGAAAGAGTCAAATAAAGTTGATAGATTGAGATATGCATCGAAATTAAATGAATTAGAAACGATATTTAATCAAAATATGGAATTGAAAAAAACAGACTCTATTAAAAACTCATTACATAATAGTCTGACGAATTCCAAATATTTTGAAGAGAGTGATTTGAATTTAAATGATATATTTAATAGAAATTCAGTATTAAGAGGCATAAATCCTATGAGTGTTAATGATGAGAAAAATTATAACTATTCAAATTATAAAGATATGAAACCAAATTCAAATTACATGTAATCGAACTGGACTTAGATTACTTCGAGTACTATAGTACTAAAAAATTAATATTTATATAAATTGAAAATAAAGTAATCTAACTTATATAAATTTTAGCTGTAACAATATAAAACAAAGCAAACACATGGATTTCAAAAAGAATTCAATTCAAGTAAATAAGAATCAGTGTCTATGTGATTGAACATTTTGCTACTCAGAAATTGCTAATAGAGTTCACTGACAGTACAACTTGTGCCATACTCCAAGAATTTTGATTATCAGTAAACCAAAAGGTATGAAACTTTCCTAACTCGAAACATAACTTGCATTTCTGAGTTAGAACCATCATTGGTGTGCTTATAGCAAACCAATTGCACCAATTTTTATATAGAGCAGCTTCAACATAACAATTGACTTGGTCAAGTCACTTATGTCACACCATGATGGTCATAGTACACGAGTTTCTTCATACTTTTAAGCGGTAAGCCAGATTTGTATTCTCGGTACTTTGAAATTTCAGATTAAAGCTATAATAAACAATAAGCTTGCAATTTGAAAAATTGAATAAAATTGAGAGCCAACATATTATTATTGATATTAAATTTCAGTGAGCTATAGGTTATGCATAAGTGAGTGATATTGAAGTTAAAAACACAATCGCTAAATAAACGGGATCAATAAGTTTGATAAGTTGAGTTTCACCTTGTGTTTATTTCTTTGCATGGTCGTTTTGTTAAGTAATCAACAAAAGAAAAATTGATAAATTTCAGTTGAGAAACAGTGCTTTATTTCAATTGGTGACAAATTACAAATACTTTCTAAGAAAATAAAAAGCATTAATCTTACTTAAAAGGCTAGGTAAATTGGTTATTTAGTACAATATTGACTAGGAAAAGTATTAATAGAACATCAAAAAAGGTAACATATTCCATAAAATACGCTTTCAGATCATAGTTTATCCTGTTGAATTTACGTTTAATTGGTACCAATCTATTGAAATTGACTTATTTTGAAGGCTGTGAAAAATTAGAATTCTCATTGTAAATTAAGTCATTATGTCAATTGTAAAACCAGATCCAAGCATGATGCAAAATGTAACAATGGCTGGTAACCAATCCATGTCATTACGAAGCCCGGATGATGAACTATACGCTGAAACTAGTATTACTTCCAAATCTCTGAATGACTTAAATACATCATTGAAGACAAGCGATAGTGGTAAAATGATATCGACTTCGGTCAAACCAAATGTTCCATTTAACAAAAGGGTAGATTTAGAAGCCTTGATAGAAATGTTTTCAAATCTCATAGGAAGAGAAAGTTGGGAAAGATATGCTCAAACGATTAGTTTGTTTGTTTTGGGTAAACTATCAAGAAAAGAATTAACAAAAGAAATTGATTTACTCTTTGTTCCACCTAATATGACAAAAATCTCAACATCATTGAAAAAAAATGTACGAAGAACTTTGATCCGTTTGCATAACCAAATTATTCTGGCAATACTGTCCAATTCCTTACGTGATAATCCTTTGGGGAATAGTTCTGAAGGCTCGTGGAGCTTTGGCAAGGGAGGTTCCAAAATTAGCAAAAAAAAGGCAAATAAACATAATTCACAAATTGAGACCTACAAAAAGATTGTCATGTCATTACCGCCTGCAGTTAGACAAAGGTTAAGAGCAATTACCAAAGAATCGGGCAAACGTGGCTTTGTGTTGAGTACTGTTTTACAAGCTCGTTTAAATACTATTCCAAAAATACCTATAGTGACAAACCAAGAATCTGTGAAATTTGTCAAGGAAAACAATTTGAAAACGCCTACCGAATGGAGTCAAGATGTTATGAATGGTTTTAATGCCCCATTAGCAATTGATACACATTCGTTACCTGATACAGACTCTTTATATTTACGAATGCTGGGTATTTCAAGGGAACACGGTTTAGTTGGGTCTGTTGATCCCAGCTCGGTTGATCTCTTATCGCTTGCACTTGATCAATATCTAAAAAATCTTGTTAGTTCTGTTATTGACACTGTCAGGTATAGAAGGAAAAGATACTCAGAATTCTATGATTTAAATGCCAACGGTATATATCAACCTATATCTGAGATAGGTTCTAATCTCTCAAATGAAGACCAGACTGAAAATCAAACGATATCAATTACTAATGAACACATGTACACAGCTTTCAACTTATATCCTTATTTATTACAATCAGAAAGTACTAACCTTTCATTAGCAGCGGTAGATTTGGTCAATGATGATGAAATTGTTGTCATGAAAAGTAGTATAGATGATATGCCACAGTTCCAAGAAGAAAAGCCTTCTTTTACTCCTACTGATGAAAATAATATTGGTTCCCGTGAGGAATTGAATTGGTTAATTAAAGACATACTAACAGAAAGGTAAAAAATTAAAAAAGGGTAGACAACTACTATATAAAGTTTGCGAATATTATATCTCAAAAAAATGCATTAGTTAAGTATATAAATATTAAAATTATATAAGAAAAAAATAGTTAGAACATTTTAGTTTTTGAATCAATGAAAGGCTCTCTGAATAGCTTTCAACGGCCCTCATAATTGAGAAACTTTTTTCTTAGGATTTTTTAATTTGCTTACTTTATTAGATATGCCAATAAATAATTCTGAACATTCAATATCATCCATATTAAATATGAAGTATGATTTTGTGTCTTGAATCAATTTTTTTATAATCATTGCAATTGGTGTAATTGGTGTTTCACCTGGGGTAACATATTTTTCTAAGATCAGATTTGTCTCAAGATTATAAAATTCGACAAAATAAAAATTGGTTGGTATTTTTTCCTCATCCAATGAATCTGTTTTTTTTTCGAGAAATTTGAATTTTAGAATATTTATACCATTTTCTCTTAATTCGTTAGGCTCAATAACTTCTCTGGGTAATTCTGAAATATTATTTTTAATTTCCATGCTAAAAGTGTTTAATTCAATGGAATTTTCTTCAATCTTTAAATCTATTCCACCTTTTATATCATTTTCATCAACTGGTGATCCATCATATTGTAATAAAAGGTCTTGGGAATAAACCTCTTCGGATAGGAAAACGCTTTGAAGTGAAATTGAATATTTCTCTAAAAACTTAGGTATTAATAATTGAAATAATGACTTTCGTAAATTATTCCAAGGATTTGAAGAAACTGATATCAAGTTAAAATTCGTTTTGTTTTCTAAACACATCTCGTGATAACATTGATATTCATCAGATAACATCATAGACTCATCTATTATTTCAGAAGGTACAACTCTATTAAAAACGACGGTGTCTTTGGTATCGCTGGATTTTGAAGTTTTCTCATCAGAAATAGATAGCCTAACATTTTGGTTGTTTGGCATCTTTTCTGAGTTTAATAATTGAAAGGAATGATTTGGTACATCAATAAAATACTTTTCTTGAAGAGCTTTAGTTGAATAATATGCCATGCATCTTATCGTCCCTTTCAATTCATCAATGGAATTTTCTAGCTTTTTTCTTCGAAGTTGTTCTTCTTCTACTTTTTCATAATTATCTTTATATAACTGTTCTTCTTTATACGCAATTTCTTTCAAACGGTCATTTTCTTGTTTCACAGATTCATATTCCTCTGAAATAATTTTCAAAGTCTCATTCAATGGTACCAATTCACTTTTTGAATTATTTATCTTTGACTTCAAATCCTCTATTGAATTTTCTAAATAAATTTTCTTTTTTGATAATTCATCTTTATCTTTTTCTATATTTGATATTGCTGTTTCACATGTATTTATTTCTTGTTGCAGTTTAGTGTTTTGATTTCTTACCTCATTCAATGCACTTTCTTTCTGCGTCTTAAACTGAGCAAGTTCTGCTTCGAGTTCTGTTTCTCTCTTTTTTACTTGTTCTTCATTTTCCAACTGTAGCTTTTTCAGATTACCTTTCGCAGTTTCAAGTTCATTCTTCAAAATTTCGATTTCGTTTGATATTTCCTCACTCGGTTTCATATTTTCTAGTTCTAATTTCTGTTTTTCCCATTTCAATCTTTCTTCATTTAACTTTTCTTGCAACTCATTTTCTAATTCTTGGAGCTCAACCTCATATTTCAAGTGTAAATTCTTCAACTCTAGCTCTTCATTCCTTTTAAACAGATCCAAATCACCTTGCTTCGTGTCTAGCATTAGATTCAGATTCATTATTTCTTTTTCCAACTCTGAACACCCATTTTTCTTCTTTGCTATTTGATACTTCAAATCAGGTAAATCAGAATTTGTTATTAATGACGATTCCTTATCTATTTCAGCTATAGCATTTATCAAATGATTCATATCTTTAATAATTTTACGTTCACGTTTCTTAACTTCTTCCACGGCATGTGCATCACCATATATATATTTGTTCATCAGCCTTTTTTTTTGAGTATCAAATGAGTGACTTAATCTTGTCGAATCTGATGACATATTTTTATTTGGATTATTTGTAACATCGTTCAACATTTTTCTATCAAGAGATAGTCTAGGTTTTTTGTTTATATGTGATACGGTATCAAAATTATTTTCAATAGATGACAAAGACGGAATCTTTGAACCATTGCTACTCATATTTTATAAAAAATTATCTGTGAATCCACTTTTATTGTTGATAATAATTATGACTGTCTCAATGTTATTTATAAGTTTTGATTTTTTCTGGAAATAAAAAAACACAGGTCTATTAGTTCATGTAATTAAGTTGTATCTACCTTTCCAACTATTAGTTATGATTAGGTTCTTTAGAGGTTAACAAACAAAGCACGATTCTAAAATTGATAATTTTGATTTAAAACTATGATAAATAATATCTTAGATTAGGAACACGTTGATACCCAATATTCTTACAGTTATATTTCGAAGTTGAATTATTTGCAAACCTAAACAAAAAGCTTCCTCAAAGTCTTAACAGATGAATCAATTCTAAATCAAATCGAGTCTTTATTTCAATAGTTTTTTAGAAGGTTACATACAATACTAAGGATAACTAGCTACAGTCTTGCAACGATATCCTTGTTTATAGCTCGTTAATATTTTAAGTTGATTCAAGAGATATTCGAACTCATTTTTCATTTTTGTTTTGAGTTTTTGAAACAATTTGTAAACAAAAACAAAAACATCAAAACTTTATGCGGCGCGTTAATATTCAAATACAGTAGCAGCAACAGCACTATAAGATTTTTCATAGTCATATTTTATCTCAATGATGAAAAAAAATAATTTCCTATTTACAAATTCATGCTATTAGATACATATTCACATCTATATGTCTATCTATTCGATATGTGTTTAGGTTAAAATTTCGAATAATTGATTGAGGATGATGGACACAAAAAAAACCTATAAAGATGACGTTAAGTTAATATTAAAGTTAAACATGGAAAATGAACGCAAACTATGGAATATCAGTTGATAGATTAATATGTACAGATTATATATGCAATGTTGCATCAACTCTAATACTTCATTTAAGTTTGATTACCTCTAACTCATATATAAATATTCGTAAATTCTTAATGGGTATCGACTGCTTATTTTATTGTAGTAATTGGTTACAGTATAATTTGTCGATTTCTTTTGATTTTTATTTTGTCTTTAGCTGTAATCGTTCAAACTAACATTTCTAGTCATAGCAGGTAAAGCTACCCTAATACCATCAATATCTTTTGACATTTTCACTTGGCATCCTAATCTTGATGTCTCTGTCAAACCGTATGCTAGATCCAACATATCATTCTCATCATCGTTAGGTTCTGGAATAGCGTCATAATAATCAGGATCGACTATGACATGGCATGTAGAGCAAGCGCAAGAACCACCACATGCACCTTCCATATCTAGGTTGTTGGCTTCCGCTATATCTAAAATAGAGTTACCAGCAGCAACTTCATAAGTCTTCTGCTGGCCATCTTTCAAAATAAACGTAATGTGTAGCTCTTCTCCTGGTGCAGGCTTTTTAAGATGACCATGTTGATTCAACGTTGTGGTTGAAAATTCACGATGACGTGTTTTGCTAAATGATGGGTTTCTGAAGGTATTCGATTGTGTGCATTGTACCAGACCCCAAGAATTGTTTTTAAATGTAGAAAAAATGTTAAAGCGATTATAAACACTATTCTGTAGATTAAAATTCTTTTTTAAAATATTTTTTATCACGAGCATTGCCTTATTATTAGATAAGTACATCTAAATTAATTTCTTCTTCAAATGACAATGGAAACTTTTCGGTTATTCCAGTTTTTTTTTGGGAGGGACCCCATTATATAATGAAATGAAAATTAACTTACTCTATTCAATCTACATATTTGAGATTACTAAAGCTAAATGAATCATTATGAATGATGAATATATCTTGTTAAGACTCATAAAAGGTGTTCATTTGGAGCTTTTTGGGTCAAATTCTCAATTTTTCCACTTTTCTTAAGAGAATAACCGCATGCGGGTAAATTAGTGTGATTGGATGGATGGGTTAGGGTGATTCCAGAACTTTTGAAGGCTTTTAGGATTTGATAATTTCCACAACACGTAAGATAACAAGGAACTATAACTGATATTAGATGTGGATTAATGAAAGAAGAACCTTTCATTCTGTTTAAAGAGGTGAATAATCATAGGTAAATCGATCTGACTATTAACTGTTCGTGTAACTTAATTTTAACTTTTTCTAAATTTCCAATTTTGATATATTAGTTACAGATCTGTGCTATTTAAAATACTTAACATATTACTACAATGAGCTCACTGTTGTCTTCTTATGAATCGGAATTCAAATTGACATTGGAAAAGGCACGCTCCAATTTGAGAGAGGCAAGAAACCAACAATTACCTCAGCGTAATACTACATTAAAACAAATTGAAGAAGAGCAAGATGAGTTGTTAGATTTAATTGACCAGATGGATATAGAAATTAACAACAGTCTTGATGGTAATAATACACAAGATCGTGCTAGGTTGAAATCAAAACTGCGTGATTATCAAAAGTTTATAGTTAACGACGTGAAGCAACCTTTACAAAAATTGATGGATGAAAGAGATAGAGATATGCTGTTTGGTGGCAATGGCCATGATATTAATTTGGAAGCTGATGGAAGTTTACAATATATGAATGATGAACAAAGACAAGAACTATTGAAAAATCATGCAACATTGTCCAAAAGTGGTGATAGATTGACTGAAGCAACTAGAATAGCAACAGAAACTGAAAATATTGGCTCTCAAATTATGCGTGACCTCAGATCGCAAAGGGAAACATTGGAAAACGCAAGACAAACATTATTCCAAGCAGATTCTTATATTGATAGAAGTATGCAGACTTTGAAAACAATGAGCAGAAGATTAGTAGCCAATAAGTTTATTAGTTACGCAATAATAGGCGTGTTGATATTATTAATATTGCTTGTTTTATTCTCAAAATTTAAATAAAATGAATCTGAAACAAGGAGTTGAAAAAGGAATACGATATAGGAATGATTTTGTGTTTATGACAATGTGTTAAGGTAAGTAATTTAAAATAAAATAATTTAGTAAATTTTTCAAAGATACGTTTTTGTAATTAAAATATTTTTTATTTTGGGACATATGATAGTATTTTTATAGAATTTTGATTAAGAAACGTTATTGACAAGAAAATTCGCTTTCAGTATCATGTAGAGAGGCACATGGCTTGAGCTTCTCATCTTCTTCAGCGTCAAATGACATATTGGCCATTTCATCTTTCAATTTATTTATCCTAGCTTGTTCATCTTTATGAGCAAGATCGTGAGACTCAGGTACATGTGAATCGGTATGGTTTTGTTTGTAAGTATTTGAAGAAGCTCCAGATTTTATATTTCCAATTGTGTGATGGTGTTTTTCCTCCTCTGTTAATTCCAATAGGTTTGAAGTTAAGATGACCATTGATTTTACACTTTTCCTTCTCATTTGTGGTAACTGAGGGCGCTTCAGTTGAGTTTCACTGACAATCTTCTCGTTTTCAGATTGATTAGAAGCAATGGATGCTTTAGAGGCGCGAGATTGTCTGATATTAGATATACCAATATCACTTATCCATTTGGCGACCAACGAAGTCCAACCACATTGGTGAGAAGCACCCAAACCCCTTCCCGTGTCACCGTCGAAATACTCATAAAACAAAATATAATCTTTAAAGTATTCGTCATGAGATAGAACGTTACAAGAGTTACCATCAAATACTGCTTTTCTACCAGATTCGTCAGGCAAAAAGATATGAAGCATACGATAGCAAATCTCTTCGGCAACTTCTGCAAGATTCATTAGTTGTCCTGAACCTGTAGGACATTCGATTTTAAAATCAGGTCCGTAATATAAAAAGAACCTCTGCAAAGCCTCAATTAGTAAAAAGGATGTTGGAAACCATATGGGCCCTCTCCAATTGGAATTTCCTCCAAACATTCCAGAATCTGATTCACCAGGTAAGTATTTAACAGTATATGTGGCTCCATTTACATTCATTGTGTATGGGTTTTTTTCATGATATTTGGAAAGAGATCTTATACCAAATTCACTCAAAAACTCATTTTCATCTAGTAAACAAGTTAAAATAGCTTTCAATCTATCTTCAGTCACTAACGAAAGAAGCATTCTTTCTCCAACACCCCTTTTGGTCATTGAGGCAAAATTTCTTTCCAAAATTTCAGGCTGATTTTCTATGAACCAATCTACCCTTTTTTTAAAGTTTGGGAACTTAGTAAGCAAATGCGGTTCAAGGGTCATTGATGCATATAATGGAATCAATCCAACTAATGATCTGATCGGTAACTGCATTTTATTTTCACCACCCCAAGAGATCGTATCATAGTAAAACTGATCTTCTTCGTTCCATAAGTTTTGTTTCACAACATCCTTGCATTCTGAGCCAGTTAAATCAACTTGATATTCAAATGATAATGAGTCACTTATTAGTATGAAATGTTCAAAAAATTTTGAGGCGATGTCCTCGTAGACAGGGTTTTCTTTAGCTAGCTCTAACGCAATGTTCAGCATTTGCAAGCAAAAAAATGCCATCCATCCTGTGGAATCAGCTTGCTCTAAAGTACCGCCTGTAGGAAGCGGCTCTGATCTATTAAAAATTCCAATATTATCCAAGCCTAAAAATCCTCCCTCAAAAATATTATTTCCGTTATTATCCTTACGATTAACCCACCAAGTGAAGTTAAGTAGTAATTTTTGGAAAACACGTTCCAGAAATGTTCTATCTTCTCTCTTATATAAGTTTCGTTCAATTTTGAAGACTCTATAAACAGCCCAAGCGTGAACAGGTGGGTTGACATCATTGAAATTCCATTCATATGCTGGAATTTGACCATTAGGATGCATATACCATTCCCTTGTTAACAGGTCTAACTGCTTTTTTGCAAAATCTGGATCGATCATTGCCAAAGGAATGCAATGAAAAGCTGAATCCCATGAAGCAAAAAAAGGATATTCCCATTTATCTGGCATGGATAAAATGTCTTCTATATATAAATGTTTCCAGTTTTTATTTCTTCCATTAGCCCTATCTGGAGCTGGTCTTAATTTTGAATTAGGATCTCCGTAATACCATGAGTTAAAAGTAAAATTGTAAAACTGTTTGGTCCAAAGTAAGCCGGCAAATGCTTGCCTTTGTATATCTCTCAGATGGTCATCAATTGGCAATGGTGTGATTCTCCAATAAAAATTGTCAGCTTCTTCTTCACGGTCATGTATTGTAGTATCTAGAACCTCTTCATCAATAACAGCTAGATCATCAATTTGATAAACGTTTTTTTCTGTTTCATTAGTAAATTTGTATCTTACTGTAACGTATTCATTGGGTGGAATATTCTTAAAATGATATACTGCACAAGCTTTTGTACCTTCGTTATCTGGGTTTATCACACCCTCTTTATTATTATGAACAATATAGTCCTCAAATGCGTCCTTTGTATACTTTGTTGGGTTCTCTTTTGAACCGTAAAGTTTTTTCATATTTGTTTCATTGTCAGTGAATAATAATTGGGGCTTAATGTCTTCACTGTTTTCTTCATTATTTGCTTGACCTTCTGGGAATTCACCGGGGGAAGGTTGGAAAATAATTGCTCTCTCACCATACTTTTCATGGTTAACATGAATCATATTCGACAACTTGGAGTCCCTTTTTAAAAATGGTTTTTTGGAGTATTTTCTATGTTTTGTACCCCATGCCCACGTGTTTCTGAAGAATATTTGAGGAATCACATATAATTCACCAGAGTCCTTGTTAGACCTATTATAAACTGTGATTCTAAAATTCAATTCATCAGGATTTTCATCGTCTTTTGCCATTTCATAGAATATATCATAGTACTTGTTATCATTATCATCCTCTGAGTCTTTGAATAATCCGTCGATATCATAAATCTCATATTCTTTATCATTGTAAGTTCTTTTCTCGTTTTCTTCAATTAGCTCTTCGTAAGGATAAGGTTTCTTAAAAGGATATTTGTATAAAGATTTCATGTATGAATGAGATGGGACATTATCTAAGTAATAATATAACTCTTTTACATCTTCCCCATGGTTACCTTGCGGACCGGTTAAACCAAACAATCTTTCTTTTAAACGTTCATCTTTACCGTTCCAAAAAGCCACATTTAAACAAATATATTGTTTATTATCAGATACACCAAATATACCATCTTCACCCCATCTAAAAGTTCTCGCATTTGCATGACTAAAAGGAAAGTTCGACCACGCATCACCATTGAAAGAATAATCTTCACGAACGGTTGCCCAAGATCTTTCACTTAGATATGGACCCCATCTTGACCAATATTTTTCTTTTTTTCTATTCTCATTTAATCTTTGTTCTTCAACAGTTGTATCAATAAATTTAGAATTGAATTGATTCATTTTTTTTATTTTTATTTATTGTGACGCTTAGATTTTAATGACGGTGCTTATTGATGTCAGTGTATCTATCGTCCGTCAGATAAAAATAGTTTGTATATCAGCACAGCTTGCTGAATATAATTGAAAATTAATGTTAGTTATCTTTCAATTATAAGTTCTAAGTGTTATATAGTTAATTTGATCTAGAAATGCAACCTTTTTATACTTCTAAGGAACAAATCGGAGTTCCTCAAACAATTTTGTTTTTTTAGAAAAAATGACTATCCCCCTTGAAACTGATTTATTGCCATTGATAGAAAAGAAAAAAAAAAAAAAGAAAAAAAAGAAAATCACTTTTGATCCAAAGAGACAGCCATAGAAAAAAAAAGTTGAAGATATGGTATAAAGTGTTACTTTCTACTACAGTAAAGATCAAACATTTCTCATTATATTCATAAAAGATAAGTTGAAAACACAGTTTTTTGACTAACTTTATTTCATCATAATAGTTGCTTTCAACATGCGGAGAGTCATGTTAAGATAATCAATATTAATTCCACATAACAGTTTACAAAATTCCTTGAAACATATTGTTAAATCAAAACTGTATTTTTTTGCTTGTTAGTCTGTTTTTTTGAACTTAAAATGCATCGTACTACCTGAGACTAATTGCTTAGTATATGACAGATGCGAAGACTGAGTTGTCAAAAAACTTGTAAATTGAAAATATATACTATTAAAAGAAAAGTTATTTATTTGTTAATTTATAAAGATCGGATTTTAAATGCAAAAATATTTTAACTGTTGTAAGCTCTAACCAACTGAATATTTTTGCTATGTTCATCGTATTCTCTAGGAATGCGGGGACAACGTACTTGTATATTGAATCTAAGCATTATTAGACCTTACGGGAGCTAGAGTGTCTGGAAAGCGTTATAGAGGGTTCTATTTTCATCATGTTGCATGTTTTTTGTTATGTGAATAATCCTTGAAGTTACCTTCGTTTAATTTTTGTTGCAAAAAATTGAATTTAAATTTATGTCTTTTCTTTTTCAATTCCCCGGATAAATTTTTTTATTTTTCCACAGCTGAGTTGATTTGTGCGTGATTTTCGTGTGTTTCCAATTATATATACATTTTGGTTGCCTTTTTTTTTTCCTCCTCACGAAAGCGTTAGGTGATTTGAAAGAAATACATAAGAAAATTCTGGAGAAGTTTCAGTGAACAGTTTATTCCCCCATTTGTAAAGGTTGAAGAATCATGATATTAATCCAGATATCGAAAATTTTCAGGATCAATTCTTAGGTATGCATATTTATCCGCACAAGTACTTTGTTTGTCATTATGTTCAGATGGAAGCAAACAGTGATACTTGAGAAATATAAAAGTTTTGGATTACTTTGGTTCGTTAAATACAATCCTGCTTTTCTTATTTATAGGATGCAACTAATCTCAAATCACACCTCTGTGAGCATATCATATACAAAATAAGTTGTAGCATTTTTTTGAAGAGGGGCAGAGAGAGAGAAAAACTGATGATGCCTTAGAGGAAATAAAGCCTCTAACTAAATTTGACAAAATGAAATTATCTGTATTTATTTGATTTGAATATAATAATAATAATACTTATGTATACTAAATAATATTATATTTGAAGTAAAAATGTTTCGTTTTACTGGTTTTTTTCCTGCTTTGATAAATTTTGAATTCATATTGATGTTTCTAAAAAAAAAATTTTAAAAAAAAAAAAAAAATTAAGTTTTATATTTCTCGTAATCTAGTTTTTGTTCAAAAGTAAAATGATATTGATAATTATCATTTTGGTCTTGAAGTTTTTTTGATTTGGAAATTTCAAAAAAAAAAAATATTCAAAAAAAGAATAGAAAGGTTATAGCTGTTAACTTTTTTTTCTATAATTTGTGTAAAATTATGATTAATTTGGTATAATAATTGATGTATTCTCATTGTACAAAAAATAAAAATAACATCTGTTTTTGATAATGCAATGGTTTGTGTTTTTTTCTGGGGATTTTTATGTTTAAAATGTAATTAGTTTGACATGACAGGAGCTGTTATATGATTAATATGACTGAAGGACATTAAAAGGTTTGGTTTAAAAAATTTTTTCTTAATTTATGATGTAATTTTTTTTTAGAAAGAGGATAACCATAATTTATAATTTTGTTGCGCAGGGTCAACAAACTTAGAATTATCAAAATTATAAGTATTATTATAAAAATTAATTGAAGGAGCAGAAAACCCATTATTAACTTTACTTAATTCATTAATTTCGTATGGTTGTTGAATTTCCATTGAAAATAATAAGTCATCATCATCTTGAAGTTGCTGTTGATGTTGCTTTTGTTGATGTTGTTGTTCATATGTATAATCATTTAATTGTTTAATATGTTCATTTTGTGTATTTGAAACTGAATCAAACATATGACTATCATTTGGACTTAATGAAATATAATATTCATCATTTAAAATTTGATTAGAATTAGTTTGATTTAAATCTAGAGTACTTATATTAGAATTCTCAGTTTTATAGTAATTCGACATATTTTCTTGAAATGTTTATGTATGTGAGTGTGTATAGTTGATTAGTCAATTAGATATTTTTAGTTTAAATCTAATAAACTTTATATATTAGCTTATTTGCGTTTGCTGTTTTGTTTGTGGTGGTTCTATTAATAGAATTTAATTAAAATAAGAATTGTGAAAAAAAGGAAAAAAACTAAATAATTAAAATTAGTTAAACCAAATCAATTTAAAATATTAATAGAAATATCTATTGCTTATATATTAAATCTTAGTCAAGAAAATAAAAATTCAATTAAAATGATATCAGATGAATTAAAATAAAGATTAGTCAATTGCATTAATAATAAATTTATAATTTATTGCACCTGTTTGATATTAATGACTTTCTTTTGCAATTGAGATGATGTTAGTAATAATTTGATCTGACTAATATCTTTTTATTTTTATGGGTTATTCAAAGAAAAAAACATGTATTATTACAAATTACGCACACAGGCATAAGATTACATTTAATGTGAACACGAGTAGTTTGAACTTGTTGATCAACTCCAGGAAATTCAGTGCAAGAAATTGAAAAAAGCTCAAAAGTGTGTGTAAGAAAATCAGACCAAAAATACAAAAAATTACAAAAAAATCAAAAAATATATTTTAGTAAATTTCGCATCAGCAGTATTATCTCGTAACTAATTCAAGACAAAACCCAACAGTAATTCACATAACCATTTTTTTGTTTTTTTATTTAATTTTTGTGTTTGTTGGACTGAACTGAGTCACTAAGAAACATCATTACTGCTATTCACAATGTGCTGATTAACCCTATTCATTTGTGTGGTGGTGGTGTATTTTATAAAAAGAGGATTATTATGCGATGGAAATAAAATTAAAACACACACACATGTTCCGTTGAAAGTTGTTCCAACGTTTTATTACTCTCTTTTAAAAAAACGATTGAGACAATAGCGGGTGGGAAAAGTTACTTATGCAATTCTAGTAATATGATCATGGGTGAAATTCCTTTCTACCATTAGTTACTCCAATTATGAAAAAAAAACATATATTTTTAATATGAGAATAAAGGTTATAAAATGTCATATGACTTAGCGTTTTGTTTCACATTTATTTTTTTTTTGATTTTAGTTAAGTTGGGTGGAAATCAACACACACAGTTTTCCCACCCGAGGAAAAAAAATGTTGCTTAATTGCACTCAAAACAAAATAATTGAAACACATGAGTTAATTAGTGATAGAAAAATCACAAAGAAAAATAGCAGCAAAAGCAATTGTAAGAATGTCAAAGAACGTGAAAGAACGTGAAAGTACAAAATAAAAAAATAATAAGCGTAGTGGAAAATTAATTGATCCTCACCATTACTAAGAAGAAAATTCATTTGATATGATTAATATGTTAATTTCTCTCTCCCTCTCTCCCTCTGAACTTGGTTAAGGAGACTTCTTTGTCCTTCTTTGTGTTTCTTTATTTGAATGACCGGGTTGTATTTGTGGGGCGGGTTAAAAGAAAAAAGTTTGTTTTTCCATAATGTTCTAGACTCATCTATCGTTTTTGTCTTTTAAGGTATGAACCTAATGTCATAGTACATGGAACTGAATATATCTGTTGACTAGAATAGATAAATGGTACTACATGAAACAAGAATGAAGACAGTCTTTTAAGGATCTATGGAAGAAGATACTTCTTTTGGTTGTTTTTTTTGTTTACATATTTTCTATACAACTCAACAGAAAGTTTTAGGAAACTAATGAAACTCGCCGTTTCTTTTCTTGCCCTTTTACATAATTATTTGGCATTTGATCACCTTTAAAGATAACTAAGAATCACATTTGAGGACGATGATTGAATAGACAAGAGCTTTGAAAAAAATAATTTTATTGTCACACACAAGATAGATATACATTATATTTTCGATAAAGGGTGTTACTTGATGCATCTGTAAACAGATAAAATCGGATATATATAATATCTACTCTCAAGTTCGCGCTGAAATAAAAGTGACGCACTAACGATGAACAGGTACAAGTCGCATATACAAGATAGGTATATATGATCATATAATTACAATTAAATACAAAAAAAATGCTTATTCACAGTGTTAAAACATATGTTGATAACATCAGGGTGGGTTCGTGAAACATGGTCCTTGACCATCTTATTAGACCATCTGAAATTTCAAAAAAACAAATAATAGAAAGCTTCGTTAATATCGTTTTTATTTTATTTGTTATTCGATTGTTTATCAGGATAAAACAATTGCCTTTTTAACAGTAAAAACCTTTATCTTGAACTTTTCCCGTGGAGTCTCTCTCTCCCTTTAATTCCAAAGTTATATTACTGTTGGGTTATTGATTATTTACGACTTCAGATTTCACTTTTCTTTTTTCTGTAACGGAATGGATTAGGAAACACGGATCAATCCAGTTTTGAAAAATTCCATTGTTGGTCAATAATACACAAAATATGGTCACAAAATCATACCATAAAACTAGACGAATGAGAGGTATAATATAAAAAAGCAATTATGTTTCTCGATACGTTTTGTTTACAAATGTCTAGTATACGTATTTGTTTTCAACCAGATAAGATAATAGCTGCATCAATGCACATAATATAAGAGTACATACTGTATTTGTTTAGTGAATATGTGAATTAGGAAATAGGTGTTGAGAAAACTTCAAATATTAATGAAGATGAATTTAACTCATACACGAAAATTGTTACCAGGTCCATGTATCAAAAATAAACAATACACACTACTACATCGGATTACATTTATGAACCGTGGGCTTTCAGGTTTCTAAAAAATATTGGCTGTATTTTTAGTCTGTTCCCCATACTATTTGTTCTACGCATACAATTCTGGTTGAAAGTTAAAAGTTAAAAGTCAAATTTAAAAAAAATGAGATGTAGAACAGTAAATGTATACTAGTAGCGGATGTTAAAATCAATAAATTATTCACTTAACTTCCTGCTGCCAGGTTCTCTGCAATTGACAAAATATTTAGTGTAATAACTTTGATAGTATCTGGGGCAAAAAAAACATATGATATTATCTCAAAACTGTCTCCAAGTATGTACAACGGGAAATTAACATGCGAAGTGAAAGACAAAAAAACATATGTAGCACAAGAAAAATGAAGAGTACAATTTTGGTTGCTAATTGTTTCAATCAAAAAAAATGTGTTTTAAGTTACATCAATGGTTCTACAGATATTATTGTTGCCGGGCAATTCGAGCTTTTGTTTTTCTTGGTTTTTTAGATGCGGGATTATTCCCACATGTTGTCATATTATATCATCCACGTACAATGATGAAAATGCATGTGTTTGTCTCCGGTTTGTACTGTGTAATTGTAGAATCAGTATCTACATGCACTTGGAGACAGTCAACTACACACGTAGTTTTCATTTACTTGACATAAACATGTAAACTAAAGTGTAAAGCGCTCATCGATAAATCTAACAATTTCAATCAAATATTGTTATAAACAATATTTATTTCGTAAAAGCTAACTGATAACTACATCATTGGATTGTATTTTGAAGGTCACATTTTATCACATTGAATTGAGAAACATTTGTCCCAATTATTTACCCCAATGTTTCAGTAGCATGAGTTATTATCACACTGTTGGAACTTTGGTCGAAAAAAAAAACTTTGGGGCAAAGCGGACAATTTTTTCCTGCAGATTTATCTGTTATCCAAAGTTATTTACTGTTGTTCAAACGCATCCACGTTAAAATTTTAAATTGGTTATTTTCTATCTAAACCATGTTGATTTTTTTCATCACTCAAGATTTAGCAATTGTGTCAAAGTTAGGAAACTTCTCATAATGTGGTCAATTTTTTTCATTTGTAAGCTTTGTCAAAAAAAAATTTGTCTCTCTTTTTTGAATCAATGAACTTCGGCTTAAATTATCTTATCTTGGTTTTGAATTTCAGTTGATAGCTTGTTTATATTTTTTTTCATGTAACGTAGTTTACAAATGATGATTTGATTACAAATATAACAAATAGATGATGATGCTGATACATTATTAGAGTGTAAGAGTTCAACTTGATGATTAAAAAAATTACGAAATATGTTATCAAAGCTGATCGATGTATTTGAAACTTATGATTTGCTCTGCGATTCATCCAAAATTCACAGTGTTCCCTTTTACAAATAAGAGCGGTTTTCAACACGAAATGATAATTGATGAGACAAAAATCATCTCAATGGATTGGCAATTGTTATAGTGATTCTAAGAACCCCTCTCTCTTGTATTGGAAACTTCTTTTTACACCACATCATCTTTACATAAAGATGATAATTTTATGCCACTATTGGAATATTGTCACTTTTTAAGATATTAATTAATGTATTTTAGTGTCAATTACAAAATAACATATATATATATTTTTATGAAAATAATAATTATAAATGAAAATAAATGATCTTAAAATTTAGATTTTAAGAAAGTTTATTGAATTATAATTAAATTTAGTGACGACGAGAAGCAGCAATGATGTTGTTCATTTCTTCAACCTTAGCCTTAGCTCTCTTGAAAGAACCTAATCTCTTCTTGGCGACCTTTCTGGCTCTCTTTTCACCAACGTTTCTGATGACATCCATTAATCTTCTTTCGTATGGAGCTAAACCAGCGAATTCTCTAACGATGGAACGAACGAATTTGGTTCTGTTAGAAGCAGCACCCTTTCTGTAAGAGATTTTTGGGGCTGGGGTCATGGAAGTGACCTTTTTACCTTTGTTTAAACCAACAGCAATACCTGTATAGAAGTTGCAAAAAAAAAAATCAAATCAAAGTAAGATTATATTTTCTTTTAGTTAATTAGATGTTAGTAATTGATTATTATCTTATTGCAAAAACGAATACTATAATTTGAATGACACAATTTCGGTTCTTTTCTTCTCAGAACATAAGCACATAGAATTAAATTCATAAACCTGGCACATAAGTGTTGAATTATTACCATTTTGAGGGGAAAAACAGTTAATAGAAAAAAATTTACTAATTATTGACACTTTCTTGGTTACTTTGTGAGTTTTGCAATCTATTGGTTACATAATGAATAGAAAACAGATAATTCAAAATAAAATTATTATTTGAACACACACGTGAAACAAATAGTATCTATATGCAATCATCCACGGTGCAATCATCAATTCAAAACAGAACATTATAATCATATCAAATACTGTGTGAATCAGAAAATAGTGTTAACAATTTTCTTTTAAACGCAATATAGACAGATGGTTGGGGACTCTGAACTTAAATTGCAATTCTAAATTCTTATTCAGGTCTATCGAATATAAATTTGAGTTTTCATATATTTTTAGTGTCCTTTTGTGGAATACAAATCAAATTAATACAAATCAAAACTTCAGCAAATAAACAAACAAAATTTTATTTGGGTTTTCTTTAATTTTACAATATCAAATCATAAATCTATTGGTTTTATGTATAATTCTATGGTCTTAAAACAATCTGAAGATAGGTTTTCATCAGTACTTAACAATAAAACAAAATGTGACATTTAATATTGCTTCGTTTCCAATTTCTCTTGAAATTTCTTAATTTTAGTGAATATCTTACATACCAGTTTTAACAGCCATTTTTTCACAGTTATCTTGGTTATTTAAAACGAATTATACAGGTGAAATTATAATCTACCTTATATATAAATTTTTTTAAGTAACTACAATTATAATATATCAAATTATATTCATACGAAAAATAGAATATCTCAATCAACTATGAAGAAGATTTCGTAGTGATTGACTGTTACAACAGTAATTTCAAACTGAATATATTCATAACATAGATAATAATTTGAATTAATGAGAACAAAACAAATTTCCAGATAACTGTGATGAATATCACATAATTCCATTTTCTCAACAAAAAATTATAGTCATTGAACAAAAGAGAGTATTTTTGACTTTAATAAAATAAATTTTGGCAGAGGAAAACCCACGCAAAATAGCTTAAGATACAAGACAAACTCGCATAAAAATGTATATATTTATATATTTTTTCACACAAATAAAAACAAAAAAAAATCGCTTAATAATTTGAAGTCAAAAATCATTTTCCAAAATTAATTCTCAATAATGTCTGGGTGTTAATACTTTGAGTGACTGCATCTATTCTGATAATCAAAACTTAAAATTATTACCAATGTCTTTTTAAGGGCATGGGTATATAATTTGAGAAGCTCTTCTAGATATAGCGATTTTGAAGTATTTTCAAAAATAATAGTATATTAGTTATAGAATTACATAACATTATTTAATTTATATTGGTTTCAAAACCTATGGTTTAGCAAATACTTTTTTGAAACCGGACCATCCACTAGAAGGTGTTGGCGTTGTCTCAGTTGTATTACTAGTTGCATCTTTACTAGCTGGTTTGGAAAATGGTATTGCCTTTAATCTTTCTATGTAAGCCTCTAAATTACTAATTTTATCTTGTAGTTTCATATTTTCTGTCATTACTTCCCTGTTTCTGTTCATAGCTTGTTCTAAATCGTGTTTTAAATCGTTTGGGATTGATGCGTCAGGGTTCGGTAAGCTTTGTTTGCGAATTTCATCTTCAAGCTGCCTTTTAAAATTTAAAACAGAAAGCTTCAAGTCGCTGTTTTCGTCGATCAAAGTTTCGATTTTCAATCTATTTTTAATTAATTCATTGGCAATGGAAACATGTTCCCTATTTAATTGTGTATAATCGTGTTCCAATTTTTTTACTTCTCTGTGCAATTGATGGTTTTTTATTCTCATATGTTCGTATTGTTGTTCTTTCTGTTGTTCAAGCTCGTGTATATCTTTATATTCGTTAGCATATCTTTGTAACGATATTGGAGTAATATGGACTTCATTGATTGCATCGTGGACAAACAAATCAAAGTTATAGTCTGAATCTTGTAAGGCCCCATCTAATTTGTTGGCTCCTACGCTTTGTAATGACGGCACTTCCGTCAATTCATTTTTTATAACCGACTGAGCATCACTATTTTCATCTGAAATACCGTTGAAAGAAGACAATGCATCATTATTGATGTTTCCATCCTCTAAAGAGACTTCTCTTGCATTGATCGAACTATAAGAATAATAGTTGAAAAGACCCGTTTTTAAAAAATCTAGAAGCTGATCAAATTTCAGACTTATAATGTGCTTCTCATTTTTCAGCATTAAAATAACAGCAAATTTCATGACAGCTTCTATACCTTCAACTAAAACTATGTCAAACACTCTGATGACAAATCCCAAAGGAAATCTATATGCAAAGAATGTCAAGAACCATTGCGTTGCATACATAGATGACCGTATGCTTTGTCTAGCTAGATAGTTGAATAATTGTGGGGAATTTTCTTCAATTAATCTATCAAATTGGTATAGCATTAACATTAAACCAGGCATACCCGGTAAAAATAACTCCCTTAATCCATAATTTTTCATAAGTCGTATTAGCATACCAAAAGCATCAGCTTCAGAATCTAAATTCAGCAATAAAGGAGCAGCAATGAATGCCATGCCTTGCGTATATCCAACTTCAACGTCATACAGGGAATATGCTTTCAAAACACTATATAAAGGTTCGACTTTTTCTTCTGAAATAAAATTAGTTCTTCTGATATCCCGACGAATGGCAGCTTCATGAGTAGATTCTAAATCAATTAGAGATTCATACAATTCTGTAAATTCCTTCGATTTTGAATTGGAAATCAATTGCCATATAATACCACGTATCTGTTGAGGTATACCCCCTGCTATCATGTCTTCCAATTTATCCGGACTTTCGATTGTAACTTTAGAAAAATCATTAACAACTTCTGACCAGAAATTCCAATCTGTCTTGGAAATTTCAGAAGTTTCAGTTTTTGAAAATTCAGTAATAGATGGTTCTTGTGTTTTTCCGCCATCAGACTGTGAATTTTCTGAAACAATATTTTCAATCAATGTACTATAAGAAGAAATTAATAGGCTTCGACCTTCCCTCAATTTTTGTTTTGTTGCCTCATTCTCGTTTTGGAGATTATGACTTGTTTTCCTAAACCTATCTACAATCAAATTTATCTCTGCAGCAGAGTCAGGGATTGCAGTTGATTTTGATGAAGTTCTAGATAAGAAAGCTAATGGTGATGAACTCAATTGAGATAACACAAGATTTTTTTTGAAAGTGTCGTTTTGCATTTCGGCCTCTAAAGGAGGAGGTACCTTATGAACACTTCCACTAAAAACCTGATTTGGCATTTTTGGGCTTGCAACTTTTTCTCTACTTGGTAGTGGCGGTGTCACTGGACCAGGAGGTATTTTTGTAAGTGATAGTGAGTCCAGTTCTTTCAATGGTTGCCTTGGAGGTAAAGTAGGTGGTTCTTTGGAGGCTTCTTTTCCAACATTTGAATTGGAATCTTCCTTATCTTTTTGAATATCGGACATTCCAGTTAATGTGTTGAGTTTCTCTTTATTCTCATCTTCAATTGTAATATTAACTTCGATGTCTTCTTTTTGGGAGGTTGCTTGGCCATTTTCTTCCAAACTTTTGTCACTATCCGCATTTGGGGCTTGTTGCGATCCTTCCATAGTGTTATTAAATATGACATCAATCTCATTGTTCTTATTTTCTACTAAATTCGATATATTATCATCCGTTCGTAACTGTATAAATGAGTTTCGAATATTTTCTGCTGCCGATATATTTTCCACACTATCATTCGTGGTACTTGAACTTGACAATGTATATTTATTTTCATTATCTTCCATCGTTGAATTAGTGTTATTATTACCTTCAACTAGTGGATGTTCAACTAAATTTTTACTATTTTGAGTAACAGCTTTACTGTCAGTATTCAAAGTGATTGCATTATTTTCCTGAGCTTCGGGAAAATCAACATTAGAGTCTTCTGCATCATCAAAAAATTCATCTTCTGACTCCTCAGTTCGATTGGTATCTGAAGTAAGCAGGTCACTT
Source organism: Tetrapisispora arboricola (assembly GCA_030557565.1). Taxonomy (NCBI): domain Eukaryota; kingdom Fungi; phylum Ascomycota; class Saccharomycetes; order Saccharomycetales; family Saccharomycetaceae; genus Tetrapisispora; species Tetrapisispora arboricola. The sequence continues at coordinate 182,236 of JAKTPK010000198.1, read as the reverse complement.
GCAGTATTATCAGCGCCTAGTACATCAATCATCTCTATTTTATCAGAGTTTATGGTGGCAACTGAAGCTGGTTTGGATTTCTTTGTTTTTCTTCCTTTTTTTTTGGCCATTTTTTTATATCAATTGGTAAATTTACTTTGGATTTTCTACTCGAATTTAATGATGTAGTAGGGCTAAAATATGTAAGTTTAAGGTAACAATTTATTACAGTGAAATATGTTAAGAAACTAAGATACATTAGAAAGCTAAAAACGAAATAGTTTTTTTAAAATTATATATTATTTCCTTAATTTAAAGAAATAGTTAATTTCGAAAAATAACATACAAAAAAGTTAACCGGACTACAGGCAACTTCATAACGATATAATAAAAGAGATCTGTCAGATCTTAGTGTCAATTGAACTAATTTTAAACAGTAACAAACACAATTATTCAATCTTTATATTATTTTGTACTCGAATAATGATCATAATAAATATATTTTGTTTTGCTTAGAGATTATCCTTTTCGAGATAAAAAAAGAGGTAAAAAAAGAGATTTTATAACAAATTATAAAAATAGTGACAATTTGACAAACTCGTCAATTTTGTAAGTATCTTTTCAAACCTATACAGAATAGACACATTACTTACGATGTATACAGATTTCTATGATTTAGGGAGGGGTTATCTCATCATCATCAAAAAGATAATTATAAACGTCATCCATAGTTGTAGTGTTGAACATCGGTTGTATGTTAAACGCATTGACTGCAGTTTGATCGTTTAAGGTATTAGTGTCTTTTTTGGAAACTACATTATCTGGAGAGTTGGTTGAATTCAGATCATTTACATTGAATGATCCGTACAAAAATGTTGGATTGAAATCCGTTGATTTCATAAAATGAGGCGAAACTGGCATTGTAGATTGAGAGGTTTGAGAAAAGTTTCTCTTTTTTATTCCTGGTTCCATAGATTGATCAATTTGTTGATGCATCAGCGGCTGCAATCCAGATTGGCCTTTTGGAGTTTGAGTTTTAGATATCGAAGTCTCATCAAGTGGCACTTGTGAAGATAATTGGAGAGGCATTTGAAATGGAAACTGAGTTGGTAATTGTTGAAATAAAGTATGATTCTGAAAAGGAAATTGTGGCGTATTGAAGTTTTGAATTTTTGGACTAAAATTTGACGTGGTCTTAGAATTGTAAGGGAAATCAATTGTATTTATTTCATTTGTTGGATTGAATGAGTTATCGTTAGATAAGAGTTTAATTAAATCGGCAAAACTGTTCGATTTATTGATATCAGAATGCGAGGAAGATGGCAATTTTGGATACATCGCGTTGCTATCGCTGGACAACATTTGAGGTGTCATAACCAACTTTTGAGAATCTTTGGGAAAATTTGAATTGTGGTTATTTATTGCATTTGAGTCACTTTCTGAAATAGCCGCAGTAGTCAATGATCGATCGTCATTTCCACAAAGAGCAGTGATAATTTTCAAAACTGGCGTACAATCAATTGCACTCTCTTTTTGCAAACTTTTAAGCACACTTATAACAGTTTTAGTTACTGGCATTGCATTCTCAATGTAGGGAGACGCTGGATACTGAATGCAAAATGAAAGAAGTATATAGACAGCATTTGTAATATAAAATAAACAGTGCCATGCAAACAATGCATTCACTGGGTGGTTATTCATAAAGTTATTAACGGACATAACGGTCTCTTGAAGGTTGTCAATTAATAATGTTGTGCATTTTTGAATTTCATATTTTGTGTCATCATTAGTTGAGGTGGTTCCTTTCTTTGCCCGAAAGTACTGATGCAGCGTTGTAATTAATATAAATTGTTTTTGCCAATTTAGTAAAAACCTTGTGAATGCTAACCAGGGATATTTTTTTAAATAACTGGCCAAAGCAGATGCTGAAATATCTGATTGTAGATATTTCGGGCGATTGCTTGCCCAAGTTTCAATATCTTCACATATTTGTAAACATTTAGAGCACGTCATATCATGATAATTATATTTAAAATTATTCCATCTTCTCAAATATGTTTGCAATAACCTTGTATTCTCAATGGATAACAAATATATCGTAGGATGCGTCGTATGATTCAATGAGTCATCTAAGGAAGAAGGCAACGATATGTTAAATATTTTTTTGTCGTAATAACCAACTTGAGAAGGTCTGTCTGTTATAAGAGATAATTGGGCTTCCTGTAAATAAATCAAACACCATATTCTTCTTCGTTGCTCCTTCGTTTCATTATCTTCAATTTCAGGAGAAAATTCCTTATTCAATCCTAAGGATAATGCCATTCTTAAGGCATAACCGATAAACATATATGATGCATTGATTTTTGATTTCAAATGACAATAAACGGATAACAAATAAAAACTAGAAACCAATGTGAGAGATCCATTTGTGAACATTTTAGCAGTCAATCTTTTGATAGAGTTTTGATAGTAAAAATAATCCAGATCTAGAGAATCGCCATCATTACACCAAGAGCCTATTGCCAAAATGACACCAAACAGAACCTGCCATTCATCATCATCCTTTACATTTTGTTCGTTGTTGTAAATTGACATTATTGTTGCTTTTGGTAATATTGGATAATAGACATGAAAATTGGTGAAATACGATTTCATTAACTCAGCGGTAATGCTCCTTGAAGACAATGATTTTTTATGAGCAATTGGTTTCAATCCTGCTTTTTTATCCTGTTTAGAAACATCAATTTTAAATAAATCATATAAATTTATGTTTCTGGATTCTAATATATCTCTCATAACATTTTTTATAGACGAGTTACCGAAATACCCACAACCACTGAAGTCTGCATATAAAGAAACAATTTCATTATCATTTGGTTTCAATGTCAAATCATCGTGCCAATCAAAGCACTTCAAGTATTCACCAGATAATGTTTTCTTGGATATGAAATCATCTCTAAATTCATTTGAGACGGACAATGTTGGATATTTGCTAGACATTTTTGAAATTTTGGTAGCCAATTCATTTGAAGGATCATCATCAATTTTTAGACTATTAAACTTTCTTTTCCGAATTTTATTATCTTCATTATCATCATCATTTTTGTTGTCGTAATCATCATCATCATCATCATATAATTCCTTAATTTTTTCCTTGTATCCATCATTATCGTCATCAGTATTGTCATTATTATCATCAATTTCAAGGGTGTTGTAGTTGTTTATCATGTCATTATTTCTTTTATCATCAATATTATTGACGATATTTAGGTCATTATTTGTGAATTCGTCATCTTTTTTCCCCACAAAAATTTTATCATTATCATCATCATCATTCATTTTTTCAATATAACTTTCAGTATAACTTGAGTGTTTCAGTAAATAATTTTTCATATCAATAGCATTATTTAAATTTAAAACAGTATCTGGATTAGTATTGGGGAAAACTTCATAAAATAATTGTTCAAATTTTGACAGCCTTTCTTCCACTTCTGTTAAATGAGCTCTTGTCAAAGGCGATCTTCTTTTTCTAGGAGAATAACAACATTCCCAATTATTTTTTTTACATTTTGCACATTTTGGATTTTCTTTTGAGCATCTTAGTTTTTTTATTCTACATGAATCACAAGCCTGGTCAACAACACCAAGTATTCGAGGCATGATATAATTTAATATAATATGTGACAATATATATATGCTATGCTGTAATATGTTTATAAAAATGTCGTTCTTCCTTTCTCACAATCTTTTTGTAAATATCTAGTTGTATTTATAGAACGTTTCTATGTTTGTGTTTCTTTTTTTTTTTCACTCCATGCACAAATGACTTCACTAAGGTTCTTTAAATTCCCCACAGTTGTAATATTGGATGCCAATCTGCTCTAATAACTTCTGGAACCTACAGGTTGCATGTGTTTGAATTCAATTGTTAATATCGATAGTAACAAGAATGTATATAACCTAATAAAATAACAAGTGAAAACTGAAATTTCCGTAATTCAATTTTTACTTTTCATCTTTTCTTTTTCTTTTTTTCACTCTAGCATACAATTCTTCAAGTACTCAATTTCCATTGTGTACAATTTCAATCTAAATAAGTTATATAAATATAAAAAATAAAAAATCAAGGCACTGAAAAATTATAACGAATAAATTAATAATAAAAATCTTTTTTTTTTTTTTTTTTTTTTTTTTTT
>JAKTPK010000198.1:135055-178011 GCA_030557565.1 Tetrapisispora arboricola | reverse complement strand
TTTTTTTTTTTTTTTTTTTTTTTTTTTTTCGGTACTGCTGTAAGGAATTTAATCGATTGTCTGAGTCTTGAGAGACATGAAGTAACGTAAACATCGAAAACAATACAATACAAAAACATGCAATACATGAACAACGCAAGTTTCTTGAACGTATCTTACAGCTGGAGTTTCCAAGAACGAGAACTGCGGTAGTCAACCTGAAGAAATAAAAAAAAAGCACACTGAAGAAGGTATTTTCTCATACATCAAGGCATCGAGCGTGAGTATTCCCCGAAGCGACTCTCGAATTAACTTCCCTTCACTCAGGCTTTCGTTATGTTTTCTTTCTTTTTTTTTTCTTTTTTTTCTAAATTTGTGGATAACGAAACAAAAATAAAAGAACGAAACCAATGGTAGAGGGATGTCGGGGAAAGTTGTGTAGAACTAAATACTGGCCAGTTTTTTGTTGGCGTAATATTATTACTGACAGTTACCTAATTAACGGAAAAAAGCATAAAAAAAGCAAAAGCACTAGAGTGAACATTTACCAAAGAGGCATATAGTGGCTGCCGCCGAAATTGGTTTTGTAGCCAGATCGGATCATTTCACTGGTTTGATGACGTATCCAATGTTGAGATGTCAGTTGCCTTATGACTTTTCTGAGGATTGTAGTGATTTGGATCTCTGTTTACAGGGGATCGGGTTAAGCTATACATTAGAGTTATAGATTAGTTCACTATATATATGGATTCAGGATAAGATTTACCAGGAAGGTCTGAAAACTAACCATAAGGTTGCAATTGAGATATTGTTGGGAAAAGATGAAATAATAATTGAACATCTACTGTTTAGTAGGTAATTTTATCATTATTATTGTTAACTGTTGCATCTATCAGTCGCGAAAAGTTATTTCAAGTAAATAATTTGAGTCTACGTCCGGGTCAAGGATTTTAGGTAATAGAATCATGAAAACCAAAAATATTTATCGATGACCTCTCTACATAATTTGAATATTTACTTACACCACTACAACAGCTTAGTTTTTGTATTTTATTATTTTACTTGTGAAATTTTAAGTGATTATCTTTGATTTAAGTACGAAATAATTAAATAGATCTTGTGTACTTGGGAATCATAATCACAGGACAGGAAACGATAGAAGAACTTATATTTTTGTATTTCTCGTTACACATAAGATTAGCATGAGATCTCCATGCATTGAGCTCTTTTTTTTTTTTTTTTGAAGTAGTTTGATTTTGAAGATAAAACACACAATTTAACACTCAGTTATGGTGGCTAAACCTTCGAATAATTTACGAAGAGAACTCAAATGGCTAAGGGATAACCAATCGCTACAGTTTTTCAATAATGATGGTTTAATCAAAATTTTGAATGATAATTCAATAGTTAAAAATATACAAAAAATTGAAACCAATAGTCCTACTCAAAATAACGCCGACACAAACAGCAATGCACCAATTCAACAAGTTGAACCAGTTTCACCGACGATTTTTATGAACAATAATCAAAATTTTGTAGAAAAACAACCAGGCATAGTTACACATAATTCAAATATGCAGATAAGTATGGCAAAAAATACAAAAAATGTAAACTCGATTATTGATACTAGATATGATCGAAACACAACTTTTAATAATGAAGTGTTGGAACTTGAAAAAAATTTGATTACAAATTTACAAAATCATTTAAGCTTATTACAAGAACAAATTGATATTTTATCAAACAATAGAAGATCACTCAAAAATAAAAAAGAGAGTTTAGTACACCATGTAGATCCTAAAATTAAAAGTGTGGAATCAACTATAAATATGCTTAAAAAAAGTTATCTTGAGAAATCTATTGATGAAGGTAATCACAACATTAACAATATTATAAAGCAACCCAATCAAAATTTGGTCAAAGATCTACACACAAATAATGTTGAAAAATCTACGGATTCAATTCTTATTCATGTATTGGATGAAGAGGATGATGATGTTACCGAGGTTAATAATGATGATTTGATTATCACGCAAACAAACATAAATACTGCAGAATCCCAGATTAACCACGAAAAAATTCCAATGAGGAATCTTAGACAGAAAAAAGCAATTAATTATAGGATTCCTTTGGCTTTAGAAGACGCAAATGGAATGTCACAACATCATGAGTCACTCGATCAAGATACAATGGAATCAGAATCTGATGGCGCATCTGATTATATGACCACGAGAAGTGAAGACAGAGACGATAATCCAAACAAAAGTGACGAAGATTTCATCGTTAATGATAGTAACAACGTTCTTGCTAATACTCAAGATTTAGATTATCACGAAGACTCTGATGAAGATATAGATTACGAGAAATTTTATAACAAAAATACTCAATTAGATGTTTCGAATAATGATAGATTTAGCAGTAATAGAAAGTCTTTGAACGAAGTTGAGGACAACACAAAACCTGATGAGCTTCTTTTATCTTCACCGAGTAAAGATTTTCAAGATATGACTTTTTCAACTAATAAAAATGACATTGTTGAGATAGACTTAAGCGAAAAAGATTTAGATATTGAATTAAATGTTAACCCAGTAACAAAATACAATGTCGAGAACCCAACCTCTTTGAGCGAGAATAAAGTCATCAGCCCTCCCAATAACAAAGTTCTTTCGTCAGGACAGATGACAATTTCGCATTCTGACCTAGAATTTTTAGATGATGATGAAGGGTTATCAGATAGTGATCTAGAATTGTTTGATGATGAACGAGAAAATAAAACACAAAATATTGATATCAAAGAGTTGGATGACGATTTGAAAATAATTGCTGAAAAAAAATTGGACAGCAATATATTATTCGAGTTTCCAAATATTAAAAAAGAAGACACAGATCTTGATAACAGTTTGGTATTGAGTAAGCTGCACAAAGATACGAATGATAGTTCGGAACAAGTTGATGAATTACTGGAAGAATCATTTTATGAAAATGAGACTCAGAATAGTGTTGTGATTACTGCAAACTCTGACACTTTTACTAAAATTCATCCTTGGTCGATTGAAGTGAAAACCAAATTAAAGGATGTTTTTAAATTACCTGGTTTTAGACCAAACCAAGAAGAGGCAGTTAATGCCACTTTGGGAGGCAAGGATGTTTTTGTTTTGATGCCAACAGGTGGTGGTAAATCACTTTGTTACCAATTACCAGCCATTATCAAATCAGGGAATACAAAGGGTACGACTATAGTAATTTCTCCACTTATATCATTGATGCAAGATCAGGTAGACCATTTGTTAGCTAAAAACATTAAAGCAGCTATGTTTAGTTCAAAAGGTACAGCAGAGCAAAGAAAGCAGACCTTCAATTTGTTCATCCATGGACTACTGGATTTGATTTATATATCTCCAGAAATGATTAGCGCCTCAGAGCAATGTAAAAGAGCAATTGCAAAACTAGATTCAGATGGTAATTTGGCAAGAATAGTCGTGGATGAAGCTCATTGTGTATCCAATTGGGGCCATGACTTTAGACCGGACTATAAAGAATTAAAATATTTTAAATCTGAATATCCTCATATTCCTATGATGGCTCTGACAGCCACTGCCAGTGAACAAGTAAGAATGGATATTATTCACAATTTGAAGTTGAATAATCCTGTATTTTTGAAACAGAGTTTTAATAGGACAAATCTGTACTATGAAGTTGTGAAAAAAACCAAAAATACAGTTTATGAAATGTGTGACGACATCAAGAGAAGATTTAGAAATCAAACTGGTATTATATATTGTCATTCAAAAAACTCGTGTGAGCAAACTTCAGCTCAGATGGAAAGAGCTGGGATTAAATGTGCTTTTTATCATGCAGGTATGGAACCAGATGATAGGTTAAGGGTTCAAAAGGATTGGCAATCGGACAACGTCCAAGTTATTTGTGCGACAGTGGCGTTTGGAATGGGAATTGACAAACCTGATGTTCGATTTGTATACCATTTTACCGTTCCCCGTACATTAGAAGGTTATTACCAAGAGACAGGGCGTGCAGGTAGAGATGGTCAATTCTCATATTGTATCACTTATTACTCATTCAGAGATGTAAGAACCATACAGACCATGATTCAAAAGGACGAAAATCTAGATAGACAAAATAAAGAAAAGCATCTCAATAAGCTCCAACAAGTAATGGCCTACTGTGATAACGTCACTGATTGCAGAAGAAAATTGGTGCTTTCTTATTTTAATGAGAAATTTGATTCAAAATTATGCAAAAAAAATTGTGATAATTGTAGAAATAGTCAAAACATAGTGACTGAAAAAAGGGATGTCACAAGGGAAGCTAAAACCATAGCTGAGATGGTAAAAGAATTAGAATATAATAGAGTTACTTTAATTTATTGTCAAGATATTTTCAAGGGCTCAAAAAGCTCAAAGATAGTTCGTGCTGGTCACGATTCCTTAAAAGCTCACGGAGCTGGTAAGAGCTTAAATAGATCTGACATTGAAAGAATTTTTTTTCACTTAATAACTTTAGGAATTCTACAAGAATATTCCATAATGAACAATAGCGGCTTTGCTTCTAATTACGTTAAATTAGGACCTAATGCTTTTCGACTACTTTCAAATAAGATGGAAGTAAATATGCAATTTAATGTTTCCGTGAACGCATCATCTTCATCATCTGCTGGTAACAACTATTCTAGACCAAATTCTGCAAAAACAAACACAAATCAGAACACCAATGTCGAATTCATTAGTGCTAGGCAGCAATTACAGCATTACAACTATACCTCAAATAACAACCAACTAATGCCATCACAAACACATTCAATAGAGCAGGTCACAAATAATGAAACTGCGTATGCGATTGACGTTTTGAGAAACGTCAGTTCAAAAATCCATTTACAACTTTCAGAAAAAACTTTAAAACTTCTTGTTAACTTCCTTCCAGTAACTGCAGATGAGTTCTATGCGTTAGCAGGAAATAATGGTAAATTTTCAGCTTTCAAAAACTCTTTTATGAATTTGAGAAAGAGGAAGTTCCAAAAACTCGCCAGCAATATTGATATGAATACATCATCAGAATCATATTCATTAAATGATAGCATAATATTAAGCAATAGGCATCCTCCAAAAGAATCTAATGCTTTATCAACGGGTAGTAAATCACAGTATTTTGGCTCGACATTTGAAGAAGAGCAACAGAACTCAGAAATAATTAATATACTCAAAGACAATCAGCTTCAGCAGCCAATTTCAAAATCTTACAATACCAGTAATTCCTACATGGCAAACTCCTCTACGACCGTAAGAAAAAAACCTTTTTATAAAAAAAACTATAATTCATATAAGGGCAACAAGAGATATAGAAAATAAACTTAGTAAACTGATTAAGTTCATAATTGAATATCAATACACAATCTAATGTTTTTTATTATTAGAACTTAATTTTCATCATATCTAATAAAAGAGCTTTCAATATCTATTTATATAAGAAATATCTGTGCTTTTAACAGAAATTAGTCTACATCATTAGCTATCTCTTCTACCGAAGGACATGTGCATATCAAATTTAAATCGCCGTAGGTATCATCCAGTCTGGTAACTGTTGGCCAAAATTTATTGTACTTTAAGTGTGGTAGAGGGAAAGCAGCTTGTTCACGAGTGTAGCCTCTTGTTTCCCAATCAGTAGAACATATAAAATCTTCTAAAGAATGTGGCGCATTTTTTATTATTGAGCCATTTGATTCTTGATTTATATAAGAGTCTATTTCTTTCTTAATTGAGATCATCGAATCAACAAAGCGATCTAACTCTTCTAAATTCTCTGATTCAGTTGGCTCTACCATTAATGTTCCAGGAACTGGAAATGCTAGAGTGGGGGCATGGAAGCCATAATCTTGCAATCTTTTTGCAACATCAATGGCTTCAATTCCATGTTTCTTGAAAGATCTTAAATCCAAAATAAATTCATGCGCGCAATGTTTAAATGAATTGTCTCCACCATCAATAAATAATATATCATAATATGGTTGTAGTCTTTTCATCATATAATTTGCATTTAACATTGCAATGGAACTTGAGAATGGAAGGCCTTCTGAACCCATCATCTTGATATAGGTATATGATATTGGTATAACCAGAGCATTACCATAAGCAGCAGATGAAACTGAGCCTATTGACTTTGCGCTGCCAATTTCAGATAACATATCAACTACATCATGGCGTGGTAAAAATGGAATTAGATGGGATTTTACACAGATAGGAGCACCAGCTGGACCACCACCACCATGTGGTATCGCGAATGTTTTGTGACAATTTAGATGGCAAACATCAGCACCTAAATCTCCAGGGGAAGTCAAACCAACTTGTGCGTTCATATTGGCACCATCTAAATAAACTTGACCACCATGTTTGTGAACAATATCAATGGCTTCTTTTATACCTTTTTCAAATAGACCATATGTTGATGGATAGGTAATCATCGCGGCTGCTAAGTTATCTTGGTGTAGCTCCGATTTTTCACGTAAATCATCTAAATCCAAGGAACCATTCTCTAAACAATTGACAGGAACAACCTTAAAATTACACATCGCGGATGATGCAGGGTTAGTGCCATGAGCAGAGATTGGAATCAAACATATATTACGATTGCTTTGATCAATGCTTTCTAGATATGCTTTAATTGCTCTTAAACCGGTGTATTCACCTTGAGCTCCTGAATTAGGCTGCAAAGAACAACCATCAAAACCTGTTATGGAACATAAATCTTTTTCAAAAGAATTTATCATTTCTTTATATCCTTGAACTTGATCCACTGGCTGGAAAGGGTGAATGTTAGCAAACTGAGGCCAAGTCATCGGAATCATCTCTGTTGTAGCGTTTAATTTCATGGTACAAGAACCAAGTGGAATCATTGAATTAGCCAAAGATAAATCTCTTGACTGCAAACGGTGTAGATACCTTAACATTGCTGTTTCACTATGATGAATATTGAATACTTCTTGATTTAAAAAGCTGTCAGTACGCGCTAAACTTTTTGGTATTTCCTTTAGTTCAACTTCTCCATTGCCAAAATTGGTAGCAGCATCGTTGAAAGTAGTTTTGAATAGTTTAACTAACACATTCAAATCTTCCACTGTAGTTGTTTCGTCTAACGAGAATGACACAGTTTTTTCATCAACGGCAAATAAATTCATGTTACATTTTTCAAGTGCTTCTCTCAAAAATTCTTTAGATGTAGTTCCATCTAACAGCTCAACAGTCAAAGTGTCGAACCATGTGCTATTCAGTAATTTTCCCCTTGAAGAATGTGAATTAATTTGTTCAGCTAATAAAGTTGTCATACCATAAATTCTTTTTGCAATGTTTTTTAAACCTTCAGGACCATGGTAAACGGCATAACTGGCTGCTACATTGGCCAATAATGCCTGTGCTGTGCAAATGTTCGATGTTGCTTTATCACGCTTGATATGCTGTTCTCTTGTCTGTAGGGCTAAACGTAGAGCTTCCTTACCTAAACGATCTTTGGAAATTCCAACTATTCTGCCTGGAATTTTTCTGTTTAGTTTTGACTTTACAGCAAAAAAAGCTGCATGAGGACCACCATATCCCAAAGGAACACCAAATCTTTGACTAGAGCCAAAGGCTATATCAGCATTGAATTCAGATGGAGACTTCAATAATGTCAAAGCTAAAAGATCAGTGGCGACAGAAAACAACCCCTTATTTTCATGGACAGCACTGGAATACTGATTTAAAACTTCGGTGGATAGTATATTACCATCACTACCTGGATATTGCACCAAACAACCTGAAACTAGGGGATCATTCAAAGCTTTCAACGTAGCATGAGTGTCATTAAAATCCATTTCCACTACCTCGATATTAAAGGGATTAGCTCTTGATAATAAAACGCTTTTAGTTTGTGAATGGAGATTTTTATCAATAACGTATTTGGTTTTTTTTTTCTTGGAAGAATAGAATGATAACAGCAAGGCTTCACCAGCTGCCGTACCTTCATCTAACAAGGAAGCATTTGCAACTGGCAACCCAGTCAACTCTGTGATGACCGTTTGAAAGTTCAGTAAGGACTCTAGTCTACCTTGTGAGATTTCTGGTTGATATGGAGTGTATGAAGTGTACCATTCAGGGGATTCAAGAAGATTTCTTTTAATAACCGAAGGTAAAATGGTACCATAGTAACCTTTACCTATATAATTTTTAACTTTATAATTATTCTTATTTGCTATTTTTTCTAAGTGATGTAGCATCTCTTCTTCGGAAAATCCAATTTTTGGTGCTTCAATTTGCAGTTTTCTTTTGATCAAAATATTTTTTGGCACCACGTTACTAATGAACGTATCAATATCATTATATCCCAATACATTTAACATTTTTTTGGTATTTTCTGGTGATGGTCCTAAATGACGTCTCTGAAACGTATCAAGTGGACGCTTCAAATTAGAAACATTAGGATTGTAAATTTTCGAGTAAGCGTCAGAAGAGACATTAGCGACGTTGTAATTGAATGAATAAGTGGTAAATGGTTTTGTTAAATGATTGACATTTTTATAAAGAGGTAAAACTCTTCTTTTTATTCTCAGCATCAGTCAAGGTATTTGTATGGAAAAAGGTAAAATAGTTGATTAAATAAAAAAATAGGCCAGAGATTAAGTTACCAACAATGTAAACTTTAACGATGAATCAAAACAATTTTTTTTACTCTATTTCATAAGGTTATCTAGTCAGTTTTCCTACACCTCGATCTATTTTATATTTGTTGTGTCAATTGTTAATTGCTGATTAAGGTCCAAACCTAATGCTAACATTCATATTGAAAAGAAATTTATTGGACATAATATTTTATGTGATTTTACCTTGCAATTATATATCAAACTTAAAAACTGGAAAAATTGGGGCATCACTAGCTTCAACTTTAAACTGCCCTTAAACATTCGTGTGACTAAATCAAGCTTAAAAAATGAGATACAAAAATCTAAAAAAAAAAAGAGTCTTAATTTCATAAAAAAAAACGAAAACTGATGATCTAATTACAAATTCAATGTGATAGATAGACATGTTGCTATTTAAGTCAAATACGAGTGCATGATTCAAAGGATATGGAACTTCTACGAATTAATCCCGTAGCATTGAAAAAAATGTACGCCAATAACAAAGCAACGGTACATGAGAATTGAAATCTCAGTGGGTATACTAGTCAAAAGGTTAATCTACAACAAGTTTGAGCTCAATTCCTTTTTCATGTGAACTTGAAAAAATTACTATAGGTTTCTCTTATCAAATGGAAAAGTCATAACCGCAGCTGAGACTGTCAATAGTTTGGAAACAAGAAGAAAAGGCATCTCTGTTCCCAATGTGTTCATGAAAAATGCCATGTTACTTGTTATGAAAAAGATATATAGATAACTTATCAGTGCTCTTCGATGGTTTTCTGTTTTGTGTATTTGTGTTGTTCTATCACGAATCATAGTTATTTTGTTGACATACAAAGCACAAACTTTTTATCTTAACAATGAAATATCATATTCCGTATGTCTGGTTGTCCATTTTCAAACTACGGTAGTGACAAATTGTGGGTTTTCAAATATGCTGCGGGAGAGGCGCAACAAACATATAATTTTTTCACCACGGTTACATGCACACACATCTGAAGAGAAGGCAAATTGTCGGTGAAAGGTTCCAGCGACGGTCGTTTGTCAATCGTTTATTTCTTGCCAAGTTACTGCAAGATAAAAACACAGACAAACAGCCGCACAAAAGTAGCAAACAACAGGTTCTCACGCCAACGTATCAAAGCTTTTGTACGTGTGATTCAGTGATCTTGTTTTTGTGTCTGGATTGATCTGAGATTTTGCCCGAGAAAAAGAAACTCAACACGAAAACATAAACAGAGCTAAAAAATCTAAAAAAGAAGTCAGTGGTTGGATCTGAGAGGAGTCACGTCTTTCATTTGAAGTTTACAAGGGACTAACGGTCGAATGGAAATACTGTGTTTGCTGGGATTTGAGTAAACGAGATAGTAAGAGAACAAGAGAAATTGGTGGATATGACAAAGCTTTTCTCAAAACAGAATCGCTATGTAACGTCAACTCGAAAATAACGAATAAATGACGGTGAATGAAAACACCGACGTCAGTACGACACATATCGATTGAACTTACAGGGATCAGAAAGACCGTAATCTTTTTGATTTCGAATATGCCAAGTAGAGATATGTTGTAATATGTGCTATCTTTCAAGTTTTTTTGCAACCAACGCTCTCACTGGGGGTATGGCTGTGTCAAGGTCATCATTTCCATTTCTTATTAACAAGAATAACCCTAGAATGGTGACAGATCATGTGACTGACCATGCAACAGATCACGTGACTGTTTTTTAAACACATCACTCGTGCGACATGATTTAGTTTGTTTTTCTGTCGTTTCCTCATGCAAATTGAATATGTAACTTTTACTTGCTGACCTTATTTTTTGTACTGGAATTATATTGTTTTGTTTTTCAGCGAGATGGAAGAAATCTCACTGAAAGAACATTCAAAAGTGCAAAAAAATCATCTAAATCTATTATGTATGGTCTTGAAATACTAAAAATACTGTAAATGGTCTAAGAGATAAATATATATATATATATATTTATGTACTTAACCGTATTTGTAAACGTTAAGACCATTTGAAATTAACATTGTAACCTTGAATTGAATTGGCTCTCTCAGAGTTTGGTACAATATAACTGTAATTCATTGTTAGCTTTGAGCTCTAACATTGAGACAAAACGAAGAACGATCACTTATTGCGCAAAAGGAAAACAGTTGATTCTTATCTATCACTATGGCACGTCAAAATTTTATTGGACTGGTCGTTTCTCAGGGGAAAATGCAGAAAACTGTCAAAGTTCGTATTGAAACTAAAGTTTTCAACAAATTAATCAACAAAGAGTTGTTTCAAAGAAAAAATTATCTTGTTCACGATGAAGGTGAAATATCTCGTGAAGGTGATTTGGTGCGTATCGAAGCTACAAGGCCTTTATCGAAAAGAAAATATTTTGCAATTGCTGAAATTATCAAAAACAAAGGTCAACAGTTTGCTTTGTATGAGACTCAAGCAAAGACTAATGTTGCCAAAGAAGAATTCCAGAAAGCACAAGACTTCTTGAAAAGAAGGGAAGATGTTGAAAATAAAAAAGACCAAATACTATTAGAGGACATAAGATTGATTCAAAAAACATTATCTGAGGGTAAATCTGTGGAAGAATTGAACGAAATTAAAGATCGTTACGGTATACAAACCTTCACACCTGAAACTATCAAAAGATTATTATCATTAAACATATTGACTTTGGAAGCTCAAGTTGAAAGCCAAAGAAACAAAATACTAAATATACAAAACAGAATTGATGAAATGATGAAAAATGATGAACTGGCAACTGAATTTTTGAAAAATCATGGTGTAGAAGAGCCTCATTCTTTAAAGAAAAATATTAAGAAAAACATGTTGAGGAAGTATGTCCTTGAAGAATTGAGATAACTCGATTTATAGAATGCATTTCACTTAAACTTCATTTTGTACAAAAGGAAAAAAAAATGCATGTGCATAAGAAAAGCACACATCACATATATGTGTTGTCAATAGTATTATATTCTTCTACATCAACCAAATAACTTGTATATAGGCAAAAAAAAATATCACGTTTTACTTAAAGCTTTATCATAAAGTCACTATAGTTAATTTAGTATAAAATTATCTAGAAGAGGCCTGTCATCCTCTTAATCAAGCTGTACCCAAGACATTTCCTGTACCTTGAAATGAAGGAGGATTACTATTGTTTGTAAGTGGTAACGTGACAGCACTTTCCCAAATTGATACGTAATCTTCAGTTACTTCGATGTCTTCATTAAAATAGTATTTAACAAATCTTGGAGTTAAGTTTATTAAAAATTTTAATTTCGATTCGCAGTAATTTATAATCCAACTAGGTATAACTAACATTCTAAAAATTATTTCCTTCCAACCCATCAAATACCCAACAAGCAGACCAAATAAGTGGCCCCAAAAGCTGGAACCTGGAATCAACAAGTAAATAAACAATAATGTCGCTATTGGATCCAATATAGTTGGTATCGATATGTTAAATAAAAACAATTTAGTGGTGGGGTTGATAGCAGATTCTTTGACACTAAAATATGCAAAAAAACTGAAACACCACCCACTTGCACCAGCAACTGCGACAGTAGGATAGATCCAATGTCCAACAAGACAGTATAAAACACCAGTGATAATAGATAAAATATTTAAAATGACAAAAGTATAAAAAGTACCATGAGTTGCTTCAAATGCATTTAGTGGAGTGAATAATGCTAAACAGTTAAACAAAACATGGGGTATTGATAGATGGGCCATTGGGTATAGTAGAAGTTTTGTTAAATCTAATTCAAAAAGTGAGCTTGGAGCTAATACACAGTACTTATTAATCTCAAAAAATTCATTAGCGATGTAAATAGTAATTATTGCAACTATAATTAGAGTAGTAAGAACTGCTGGTGGTTGGGAGTTTGGTAGAACCAAACTTCTAATATTCATGATGAGAACTCTCAAAAACTGCGTCTTATTGTGGAAATAAGTAAATTTAAAGTAGAGTTGAAGTAACCATAATATCTCATATTTATAATCAAGTTAGAATTCTATATGTGCTTTTTTTATTTCATTTTATATGAAATTTTAAATAGGTTATTGTTTAAAATAATTTATTATCAGTAAGATTTTTATTTTGATACTCAAACTATTTGAAATGACTAGGGGTTTTCAGATAAATGCGAGGCGGTGAAAAATCGGACTGCGTTAAATTATAGCAATGTTGTTCTATTTGTGTATAAATTCAAATTATATATATAAGACAAAAAGTGAATTATTTGTATCTTTATTTTATTTGTTTCAACGAAACGGAGTTAGCAATAACTAAAATATTTATATGTTGTTCATTATACTATATTATTAACTAATCAACTTCTTCCATTTCAGTGTCAGCTGGAACTTCTTCAACAACAGCTTCTGGAGCAGCTTCCTTGGATTCTTCTGCTTGTTCTTCTTCATCGATGTTCAAACCTAAAGAGATCAATCTGTTAATTCTGGCGGCAAATGAAGATGGTTCATCTAATGAGAAACCGGAAGTTAATAAAGCAGTTTCGTATAATAAGTTGGTTAAGTCTTTGACGGTTCTATCTTGAGCACCACCTTCTTCAACTCTTTTCTTCAATTCCTTAATAATTGGAGATTTTGGAGAGATTTCAAAAGTTTTCTTTGAGGACATGTAAGAAGACATGGAAGAATCTCTTAAAGCTTGAGCTTTCATAATTCTTTCCATATTAGCGGACCAACCAAATTGACCAGTTCTGATAGCAGCTGGAGCATCAGATAATTTTTGAGAAACAACGACCTTTTCTACTTGTTCACCTAAAATTTCTTTCAAAGCCTTGGCTAATTCTTCGAATTCTTTTTCTTCCTTTTCTCTAGCTTCTTTTTCTTCTTCAGTTTCTTCAATTTCGAAATCTTTAGTAATATCAACTAAAGTTTTACCTTCGTATTCCTTCAATTGAGTGAAAGCGTATTCGTCAATTGGATCGACTAAGAATAGAACTTCGAAGTTCTTAGCCTTTAATGCATCTAAGAATGGAGATTTTTCGACAATCTTCAAACTTTCACCAGTAATGTAATAAATGTTCTTTTGATGTTCTGGCATTCTGGTAACGTAGTCAGTTAAAGAAGTCATTTCATCAGCAGACTTGGTAGAGTTGTAACGTAATAATTTGGATAAAGCAGCTCTGTTTTGAGAATCTTCATGGACACCTAATTTAATGTTCTTAGCAAAGGCCTTGTAAAATTTATCGAATTGTTCGGAATCTTCGGCAATTTCGTTGAAAGATTCAATTAATTTCTTGACAATATTCTTCTTAATAACCTTCATGATCTTGTTTTGTTGTAACATTTCTCTTGATAAGTTTAATGGTAAATCTTCAGAGTCGACAACACCTTGAACAAAAGATAACCATTCTGGGATTAAATCTTCAGCTTCATCAGTGATGAAAACACGACGGACATATAATTTGATGTTGTTCTTCTTCTTCTTGCTTTCAAATAAATCGAATGGAGCTCTGCCTGGAATAAATAAAATAGCTTTGAATTCTAATTGACCTTCAACAGAGAAATGCTTGACATATAATGGATCTTCCCAATCGTTAGAAATGGACTTGTAGAAAGCATTGTATTCTTCTTTGGTAATTTCAGATGGGTTTCTGGTCCATAATGGTTTGGTTTTGTTTAATTCTTCTAATTCTTGAACTTCTTCCTTAACTTTCTTAGTTTTTGGTTTTTCTTCTTCTTCATCTTCTTTAACTTCTTCTAATTTTGGTTTTTTGTCATCTTCTTCGGTCTTTTCTTCGGTCTTTTCTTCCTCAGTCTTGTCTTCTTCGGTAATTGGAATTTCCTTTTCAACTTCTTTAGTAACTAATAATTGAATTGGATAAGCGACGAATTCAGAATGTCTCTTAATAACTTCTTTAATTCTTTTTTCTTCCAAATATTCTAATTGATCTTCTTTCAAGAATAATCTTAAAATAGTACCTCTACCAATCTTTTCATTAACTTCATCTTTAGTGACAGTGAAAGAACCACCAGCATTGGATTCCCAAATGTATTGATCATCGTCGTTGTTCTTTGAAATAACTTGAACTTTATCAGCGACCAAGAATAGAGAATAGAAACCAACACCGAATTGACCAATCATGGAAACATCGGCACCAGCAGATAGAGCTTCCATGAAAGCTTTAGTACCAGATTTAGCAATAGTACCTAAATTGTTAATCAAATCAGCTTTAGTCATACCGATACCTGAATCTCTGATTTCTAAAACTTTATCTTCTGGCTTTGGAGTCAATCTAATAAATAATTCTGGTTCAGTTTCTAATTCTTTTGGATCAGATAAAGATTGATATCTAATTTTATCAATGGCATCAGAAGCATTAGAAATCAATTCTCTTAAGAAAATTTCTTTGTTCGAGTAAACAGTGTTAATGAATAAACTCATTAACTGAGTAATTTCAGCTTGGAATTCAAAAGTTTCACCAGACATTTTTGATTAATACTTTTAATAATTCTTTTGTAGTTGATTATTTTATTTTTTTTTTGGTTGTTACTTATTTAGTAAACTGTTTTAACAAATAAAAAAAAAATATTGATTAGCACAAAATACAGATTCTTTTATAATCAAATTTGGAAAACTCTGATGGAAAATAAGAAAAGATAATTTGCAACTTGAGAACTAAAATAATTTGCGATATATATATATTTTTATAATTGGAAGGATAAATTATACAATTGGAGATTATTCTAGAGAGGTAAAAGAAATAAAAAGAAACTTAAAATTTACTACATGATTAATAAAAAAAGCAGTATGGAAATGAAACGAAATTGAAAGAATACAACTACAATTGCTCTATTTTCGCCTCCATCACTGCTATTATTATTAATATCCTTGCTTGCCACACACCATAATAAATAACCTAACATGTATAAAATGTACATATATAAGAAATTTAAAAGGGATTTCTACAAGTTTCTAGAAAAAAAAAGTTGATGCTCACCACAAACTTCAGCGCCTTTTGTTCTGGTGTGTGGTGTGTGGTGTGTTTCTTGTTCTTTCTCATGAGAGTACAATTCAATTTACAATTTTTTTACTGTAAAGGGAATGTACTATGAGTTAACTACTAGTTTCAAACGCAGATCTCTACCGTTCTTCTCTCTACGCTTGCAAGAGCCGAAAATATACAATCAAGAAAAAACTTGGATTAAAAAGAAATTAATGAAAACTTCTAGAAGGTGAAAGAACAAAAAAATAGTTTGAAAGCTTCATGAATTGAATTTTTCCTTATTTGGTGGCGGTTAAATATATAACAACGTACGAATGTTGTTCGTCAACAATGATGTGGGTATCCGTTTTTTCTTTTTCAGTGTTCCTATGCAGCAGATCTGGAATCTCTCTTAACGGTCTTATATGTTATTCTGTTGGTCTGAAAGTCTGATAGTCTGAAAGTCCGATATGCTCGAAAGTAAAGCAAAAATAACAAACATAAGAGACGTCCATTGAATAATTGTGTCACAGTTATATTATAATCTATCATCTCTTTATGATATGTAGTAGCTTGTCTGTTGATTCAATAACCAAATAATCTTGCTCATTGGATTTAATGTACTCTAAAATTCTTGTTGTTTTCTTTTGGTCATATTCTTTGGGGAAAAATGTGAATCCAGAATTATAAATTAAGTCGTGAATCATATGTATGGCAGACCTTCTCATCAGAAAAGAGTTTTTTTCTTTAGTTTCTAATTGCAAAACTTTGAATGCACAATCTAATACATCAGGAATCTTATCAACTATACCTCTCGCATTTGTTTGTAAACAAACACCTAATGTTGACATGGATGACATTCTTAATTTAATATCAACTTTATCATATTCTCTGATTCTGCTGATACATGATTCTATTATTATGTTGGCGTGGATCCCTTGGAATAATTCATTTTCCTCACGAATGAAATTAACCAGAACTTCACCAATCTTTAATATGTCATCAACTTTATATTTGTTAGTTGAATTATAATAATCCATCACTAATGGTAATGTTTCTTCCACATTATCAATCAATAAAGTAACCAAATTTTTAATAACATTTAAATATAGATATGGATCAGGATTTCTTAAAAACTGAAAATTCAAATGGACTACTTTACTCAAACTTATTACTTTAGTTTTATTCTCAATCAATTTAGAGAGTTCTTGTAATGCACGGACCTTAGAAGGGATCAAAGGATCACTTAAGTTAGTCATTATTTTATCTAATATAATGCTTTCTTCCTCATATTTCAATGATTCGTTTGAACTTTTGATTTCATTTAAGTTTGATTCATTATTCAAAATATCTGCTATTTTTGAAGATATCAAATTACATTTCTCTTTTTCACTCCCCTGCTTTTGTAATTTACCCTTTATACTTATGAAAACCTCTTTATACTTTGATAAAACTAAAGAACTTGTATTATCAATGGTTGCAGTTAACAAATCCAATAGCAGATTAATGATTGTGGATTGGTTACTTCCTGTAAGCTCATTATGAAACTCATCTCCTTCAATTCCAAGATGATTTGTTTCAATTTCTTCATCATCAGAATCTTCATCATCAGAATCATTCGAAGCTTTAAAGTTTTTGTCTTTCATATCTCCACTCAATTCATCAAAATTGTCATGATTGAGCTGTGTAAAATCAAGTAACTCATCTACGACTTCTAATATTGAACTAGGTCTTTTTATTAATTCGGATTTAAATGTTTCGTTCATTTTCTGAAGAAACTTTATATCCTGTAGCATAAAAATACTGTTTGTGTCTTTATTTAAATTGATTCTGGCATTCTTCTCACTTGAGTTCTCTGTAGTTGAATTTGTAATGAAAGCACTTAGTCTATTCAAAAAAATGTTTGTTGTTACTTCATCCACATTTATCAACTGCAATAATTCAATAAATAAATCAATTCCATCATCAATTTTCTGGAATAACACGGAAATTGAACTCAATGTACCCGTGTTATCATTATTTTCTAATTTCAAATCCTGCGTAATACTATTACTATTTTTCATCACCATGTAGGGTAGATGGGTTTCTAAATCTAACTGATATTTCCAATTTTCATGCTCTTGATTTACTATATTCAAATAAATTATGTTCAGTGCCTCCATATCGCCAGTAGTGCTAAGTAATGACTTTATTAGAGAAAGGATAATTTCATAATATGATGAATCCTTTAAACCATTATTCCCATACTTTAAAGGGTTTTTATGTTGCGCTGACTTTAAAAAAAATGCATAAATCCATAAATAAAGATAAAGTTGAAATTTATTTTTATAATCCGTAATATATTTCACAAGCTCTTCAGATGGATTCTTGGATAATGAAATCAAAATGTTGATACTATCATTCAGTTCTTTACTCGTTCTATTTTGAAGAGGCTCATTGAATATTACTGAAAATGCTGGCTTTATAATAAAATCCTTAACAATTAATTTATTTTTAATGAAAAAATTCTTCAGAACATCATTCATGCTTGTTATTAAGATTGGCTTGTTAATTAGAGATAGACAATTCAGAATTTGAGGAAATAACCTGTTTAAATACTCCCTGTTGTTCATATCAGTTGGTTTGGATAATAAAATCTGGGAAATCCTATTTAACTTTTCTATATTAATTTCCTCATCATCTCTGACACCTAATAAAAAATCTACCAAACTTATTACACCGTTTTCTCTTTCTACAGGCAATAGTGAAATTTTATTTAAAAAATAGGACTTTACCAAAGTATTCTCAACAGAGTTAATGAAGTTGGTGTAAATAACAAATAAGGTATATGTTTCTTGTAACTTTTCTAGCCTTTCTAGATATAACTTTGATTCAAACGAATCTTCTTGCGTAACTAAGAATACAAGACCTAAATAGATATGAGAATACAATGAACTGTTAAGTAAAACACTTTTCAAGTAATCATCTTTTGTCGATTCCTTCGAGGTTAAAAATTTAGAAAAGTATTTTATCACTGCTTTCAAAGTTTGATTTTCCAATGAAATACCTGGTGGTATTTTATACAAAATATCATTTTCTCTGGATGAATACAATTGTACTTTATCTATTGGTATCCTTACCGAAACAGGTAAATTTGCATCAAGCCCATGTACTATAATAGCAATTATCAATTCATCAACATATTTCATATCATGCAATGAAATTGGCAAAATCTCTTTTCCTTTTTTTTCCAGTTCTTGTTGGGTCAAAATAGTTATATTATGTAATTCTTCGAAATAATAAATTAATTTTTCCACGAACAATGCATTGTTGGCAAACCCCAATAATTCATACAAATTTGAATCATTCAAATCTTCATTACTTATTGCCAATATTTTTGAGATAAAATCTTTATTTAACTTTTCAAAAAATAGGTCTAAATCGGTTTCCCTTATGAAATCTGGTTCCCTTAATAAGATATCTTTGATACTTGTTTTTTGGTTTTCTGACATTGTGTCATTTAGAGCATAAGCACCTATGGTTTCTATTTATGATTATAAAATTACTGGATATGTGATAAACATTTTTAAATGTTTAATTTGTGTTAAGTAAGCATATAGAATATTGGTTTAACACATGAGATGATGTCTACAGTGTAGTGCTTTTAATCAAATATAGTTATGGAAGATTTTAAAGAATGCATTTTTTGTTACTTAAAACGGGTAATAATTCAATTATATACATATTTCAATACATTGAATAAAAAATTTTGAATTCCGATGAGATGGATGATATTTTTCAAAGAAAAGTATAAAGGTATATATACTTTTGGTTACAAATTCTTCACTCATATCTTATTTAATTATAGCTCTATAACCAAAATCCTAAAAGATTATTTTCCTAGCTTGTTTTAAAAAACAGTTTTTTATTGTCGTAGAATTTTTACATTTTAAAGAGTCTCATCCTAGATACATAGAGTGTTATCCTCTGATTGCAATATTACAAAATAGTCTATAATAATGTCATTATACTCAGGTCCTTTAGATGAAGAAGATCAAGATGCCATCTTGTTAGACGTGAGGGCAGGTGATATTGATTCCCTAAAAGAAGTTTTCAGCATTGTTATAGATCCAAAATCAATGGTTACCTGTAGAGATTCTACCTCTAAATCCACTGCTTTACATTATGCTGCAGGAAATGGATTACTAGAAATGTCTAAATACATTTTAGAATTAGCTAAAGAAACTACTAACGAAGAGGATTTTAAAGAGTTCATAAACGAGAAGAACGAAAATGGTAACACAGCATTACATTGGGCTTCTCTAAATGGTCATTTAGAAGTTGTTAAGTTGCTGTGTGATGAATACAGCGCAGATCCTTTTATTAAGAACGAATTTGATCATGATGCAATTTTTGAAGCTGAAAACAATGGTAAAGAAGAAGTCGAAACTTACTTCTTGAAGAAGTTTGATGTTGAACCTCTTGAAGAAGAAACCGTCATTTCCTCCAAAGATATCGCTACAGTTGACAATATTGAAATTAAAGAAGGTACAGAAATTGAAAGTGTCACTAAAGATGCAACCGAGGCTTTGAGAGAGAAAACGGAAAAGATTAGCATTACTGAAGATTAAATAATTTACCATAAGTAAATTAATTAACGAAAGTCTATAAACAATTAATGAAAAAAAAAATAAAGAATAAGCTGTTATGGTACCATATCTAAACAGTGATTATGTAGAATAAAGAAAAGTCGAAATTTTTCTGTATTAGAATGCACCTTTGGTTCCTAGAAAACTTTTGGAAAGACAAAACTTTTTTTTGTTAAAGAAATCTTTTCACGACAGTTTTTTACATTAAAACAATCCTGTCTAATCTTCCTAGTTTATGCATAACTATTAAACAATATAAGATCAACCCAATGAATATCAAATCAAATTAGTTATTAGATATCATTCTCATTAATTCGACATCTATATATATATAAATAATATATATTAAGTTCATTATGATCTGTTACCCGATTCAACCCAGTTGATCTCAACACAACATTTGCAAACAAAAAATTACACTTCATTAAATTTCAGAAAGCATATAACTAAATAATCAATGAGAGATCTAATAGATTGTATATTGTGCATTTATTATAATTCTAGAAGACACTGAAAAAATGATCCAAAACCATATAATTCAGATATTCCCAATCGATCAAAGCAGAAAAAATCATGTATACATACAACGACAAGAAATAATATAATAAACTTTTTTAAATATAGATAGATACACCAACAAACATCTCTAACGTTAGTGAAAATGACACAAATTTCAGTAGAGAAGCACAATACATTATGTTGGTTATAAAAATTTTTACTGATGTTTTCACCATTCATAAGACACCAGCCAGTAACGATATTAATGCCACCATCCATCGCTGTGGCCTTGAAGTACATGTGCAATAAAATTGAAAAAAATTATTGTTACTACAGTTTAGTATATAGTGATTTTTCATAAATAATTTTTCAATTTTTTTTTTTTTTGTCATCGTCTCAATATTTTTCAAAAGTATCAATTTTTTATTATTGCAAACTATTGGAAATTTGTATTGCTCTTAACTGAGCACCAAAAAACAAAAAATTGAACTAAATGAAAATTGTGTTAAGCATTATAATTAAATCTTTATCTGATAGTTGAAAGTATATAGTGAATCGTATTGCTATACTATTGAATCTGTGATTGAACATTGGCATACATTCTTCTTGAATTCATAATCTTCTATTTATTGTAATTATAGAGAAGAGTTGAGAAGTTAGTGAGTGAGAAATAGAATAAATTTTACTTTTTTAGTCAAGAGCATTTGAAGTAGCACTTTCACTGAAGGAATTAAGAAAATATAAAGTAAATTCCATATTATAGGAAAATAAGATGTCCTCCGATTTAGCTGCTGATTTAGGATTTGATCCTTCTTTGAAAAAGAAGAAGAAGGTTAAGAAGGTTGCACCAGAAGATTTTGATGCCACTACTGAAACAGCCTCTGCTCCTTCTGGTGAAGGTGATGATGAACTGTTTGCTGGTTTGAAAAAGAAGAAGAAGAAATCAAAAGCTCCAACTGTTGCTGACGATGTTGAAAATGTTGATGATATCACTGAAGCCTTGGGTGATTTGAAATTAAAGAAGAAGAAGAAGAAGGCTGCAGTTGCTGATGTTGATGAATTCGAACAAGAATTGGCTAAAGCTGGTGTTGTTGTTGATGAAACTTCTAATGAAGGTACTCCAGCCAACGAATCTTCTTTACAACAAGATGTAGGCTTGCCATATGATAAATTATTATCTAGATTTTTTAATATCTTAAGAACAAATAATCCAGAATTAGCCGGTGATAGAAGTGGTCCTAAATTTAGAATTCCACCACCTATTTGTTTACGTGATGGTAAGAAGACCATATTTAGTAATATTGAGGATATTTCTGATAAGTTACAAAGATCAACAGACCATTTGATTCAATATTTATTTGCAGAATTAGGTACTTCAGGTTCTGTGGATGGTCAAAAGAGATTAGTCATAAAAGGTAAGTTCCAATCTAAACAAATGGAAAACGTGTTAAGAAGATATATTATGGAATATGTTACATGTAAAACTTGTAAGAGTATTAACACTGAATTAAAGAAAGAGCAATCAAACAGATTGTTTTTCTTGGTTTGTAAAAGCTGTGGTTCTACCAGATCTGTTTCTTCCATCAAGACTGGTTTCCAAGCCACTGTTGGTAAGAGAAAGAAGATGTAAGTGCATTAAGCCTGGCAAAAATATATATATATATAATAAGTTTTAGCAGAAATCGTTTTCTGTATTGGTTAATAATCATAATCGCAACATATAGATTTAATTGTATTAGTAAAATACGTTTTAAATTTCAATTTAACTGATATAAGTCTTAAAATTTATAAATAAAATAAATTCATAATACAATACAATACAAAATTGATCAAAAAACCCTATTTTGAAAAACGTTCCATTAGCCTTACGGTACCTCAAACTTATTACAATTCAAATGAAGCTTCTGAATTATCTACAATAGGTATCTTATAGTTGATGGGCTGTATAATTCATGATAAATTTTTGATCAGAGAATTATTTAAGTTTTATAAAAATTTAGCGCTTATTGTAAACTAAGATGAGAAAGCTCAGTACTTTCTCTTCAAACTGATTAATAACAAAAAGACACAGAAGTTCATAGTGAACAAATATTGTTCTTCAAAACATAGTTTGCAGGTTCGAATCTGTGTTACTTATAAAAGACGATTTATATAGATGATAAAATTTGGCGACTAACACCAATACGGAAAAATGTAGGAACAAAATGTTGAATATTATAGAAAAAAAGCAGTATACCATTGACCTATATTTATTATTTAAAAATGAAAATAAAACACTGTTTTAATTTCGTCATGCAAATTGCAGTTTGTAATGTAGAAAATTTGTTTCGATATATTGAATCTTCTTCTAAAAGTTCTACTCAAACTGATATGTATCTTCTCAAAAGATAAAAAAAATTTGTTATAGATTTATAATCTAGTAGGAGTTTTGAAAATACTCAGATCTTGAATTGTCAAAAAAGAACTATTGAAGTGAGTTTTCAAAGATTTTAATAAAAGATGGTACCCAATTTGAAACTGAGATGTCTGAAACTAACCATTTTTTCATTAACTTTTGTGCACTCGATCTATCTTTTTCAGCTTCAAAATAAACATGAGATAATACGACAATTGTGTTTTCGTTTTCCAAACTTTGGTTAAAGTTAGCCTCAATTTTTTTTTTGTAGAATTGATGCTCATCATTATTTAATTTTGATTCAGAATCTAATACATTTTGAACAAATTTAATTATATCATTTTTGTCTAAGTAACTTTCTGAATCAAATGAGCTTAGAGAGAAATCAGAAGAAGATGACACTCTTCTAGAAATTTTACGGTTTGATGGAGGTGGTGGAATTACATTATTTGAAGTCACTCTTTTACCATACATATATTCCGGAACGTTGTCTACAACTTTATGGGAAGACAATGAGTTTTTTTTATTTTTAACTGATAACAAAAATGATGGGCAATCATTATAACCAGTTACATCATTTTCGGAGCAATTTTGAAAACTCTTTGTGTAGACTGTAGTAGACATTTTTTGTATCAATCTATATGAAATATTATTTTATTAGTAAAAGTATTATATTAATGTATTATAAAAATAAAATATAAAATATTTTTAATCTTCTCAGCTGCTTTTTTTACTTAGATCACTAATTAAGTCACTTATAAAAATAATTTTGCAATCATTGAAAAACTGATCTAAGTTTTAGTTTGATTTGATTTTGTTTTTATATATATAAAACATCATCACTAGTATTTCATTTTTTAATAATTTTCAAAATAATTTGTTTCTTATACGTGTAAAGATAACCCAATGCTATTACTATTACTTTAATAAGATAGTAAATTTTATTCAGTAGCTCTTACTTGAAAGTACTGAATAAAATAAAGTTATAGTTCTATATATTGGTTTCTCTGAGAAAAAAAAGAAAAGCAAGAAACTGGTCAACATAAATTTCTTAGGTGTCGAAATCAACAATACGATATTTTTCAGATTTCCAGTTTAAAATTAACGTTCATTATTCGTACTTTCCGAAATATTTTCTCAGAAAGTATAGTGGCACATGCCAATTACAAACTTATTAGCAAACAAAAGCACAAAAAAAAGAAAGAAAAAATTTTTAGATCTAAAAATACAGTTTCGTTTTTTTTTCGAGAGGAGAAGTTGATGGTAATGAAGAATTATTGATGTTATCGAACCAAACGAAATGCACTATAAGTGAATAGAGGTACTGTTTCAAATATTGTGAAAAGAAATCATGTTGTGCTTTTTTCTTATTTTGATTCATCGTAATTCTTGTGCTGTAACAAATCACATCTGTAGATTTGAAGGGAAATTTAAACTGTTAATGAATTGTAGCCAATCTCCCGTAATATTACTAATGTTTTGAGAAAAACTAAAGAATGGCAGGGACATTACAATAATCACGGAGCAATACAGCTGTTAATTTTGTCAACTGGATTTTTATGAAACTAAGGCACATTTCTTTATGGTTTTTCTGATTTTTTTGAAAAAATTTTTAATCTGCGTAAATTGACAACCCTTCAATTTATTATAGTGTAAAGTAAACTGAAATAATGAACAAGCTGGTAATTCAATTCATTTCCTCTACTTGTATTTGTTTCTCAAGTATGAAACTTTTAGGAGACACCCATCACCGATATCAAACTTTTCAACAATTAATTAAACTTTTACTAACTATTAATGGAATAAAATAAAGAATCATACATAATAAATCAATGCTCTGGTTAAAATTCTTACATTAGTTCAAATTGCTCTTAGTGCAGCATTTTTAGCAATACGCAATTTTTTGACTACCATCCAGCACATGATCCTTATAGTTGAAGCTTTTGTTAAAATCAAGAAAAATTTAGGAAAACTAAGAAAAATTACGTTAAATTTTCCTTCTTTGAAACATTACTAGTAGTTTTTCAGGTAGTCGGTCTGGATACTTAGTTCTTTTTTTGACCAATAAGTTCAATTGAATATATTTTATGAAACACCCTTTTTTTTTCTTTCTACGCAATGCTCATCACAATTGAAATCATCAGCATATATGAAATCATTGTATATAAATTTGTTCTTGATTTATTATATGTTTCTTGAAGGTGAGAAAATGTATAGTTCGGTATATACTACCAAGGTTAAACTCAGAACTGTTGTTCCCGCTCTAAAAATAATCAACTTTGACTAAAAATACATTTGTCTATATTGATATATTTATTGTAATAGTGTCTTTTTGTAAGCTGCTAAGTTTGGTATGTGAATAATTATCAACATTAACAAAGATCGAAAACAACAACCATTAAGGCTTGCTTATTTAGGCTTCTGTACAACATTTTTTGAGGTGCCCTCGAACAGGACTGTTGACTATGAGGGTTTGTAAAGTGCTGTTATATCAGTCAGAAAAGGTTTGTTGAATTGAAACTGAGGTGGTAGTTATAAACTAAGTCGCTCAAATCACATAATTTTGTATGCAATAGAGTTTTTGATTCAGTGCTTGCGAACTAGAAACGTATAAATATGTCATTTATTAAACAAATCAATTTTTCAATGCATTAACCCTCATCGAAGGGTTTTTTTTTCAAAAAATTAAGAAACAAAAAACAAAAGAAAAATTTTTGAATTTTCTTTGAAATCGTGTGAGAAAGGTGATTTTTCAGTTATTATGAAAAAAAAAAATTTTTTGTGTTCTCCTTTTTGTGTTCTCCTTTTTGTGTTTGCGGTATATGAATTTTGTTTTTAAATCAAAAATTACTTCCTCGATTTAAGTGAAGTTCCCTGTTAATATCATTGGGAAAACTTTATTTTGTTTTCACTCGGCAAAGAACTTAACAGTTGTTGTTAACGTTATTATCAAAAATAAAAAAACAAACTTACGTAAAAATTATATGTTTTAATCGAAACCTTTATGTTATGCATCTTTTGCAGCACGGGCGTTTTCCCTAGCGCCAAAAAATTGCTTCCTACTCTGATTGTATGGTAGAGGCATTTGTAAAATGGTTTTTTCCTTTTTTTATCCTGTGCTTTAAGGCAAATACATCTGTAAGTTTCTTTTTTAAACTACTTTTATTGGACAAGGATCTGGTAAATGATAATTATTGTACATTGAAAGAAAAGTACGTAGATAGTGAAAGTTATGGTTAAAAAACGATAAAAACGAACTTAGCTTGATATTTTATGCAACGAATCAATAAACAGTTGAGGTTGCGTATTAATTACTTTTTGTTAATACACATTTCAAAAAATTTCATGGAAATACATATTGATACAACAAAATTCTGGCTGGGGGCGTAATATTTTTGGTGAAGTTGTGTCCAGCGTAAAATCATTTTTATTTGCTGGTTCTCTCTCACTTACATACTTTGTTAGAACAGTGTAAATCCGTCCAAATGAATGGTATTAATACGCAAGGTCCTTTACCTATCGTTTCATAACTACTTAGATGATGTCGCAACAAAACTCGGCACGGTAACATATGATTCAAAAATGAATCGAATTATCTCTAGCGTCAAAATAACATACCCTTTTTAGGCAGAAGAAGAAAGAGAGAAAATTCTTATTTTAATGAAATTTTCGGTGTAAGAATTGAAAAACTGCGTTCAAAGTACCGACTAATGTCACAAGTTTAGTTTTCTATTTTCCAAAGGACAAATGGTGAAGAATAATATCTAACCATAAATATATATTTATGTATAAAATCGTCGAATACTAGGTAATCTTAATATCTATTTTGACAATTGCGTTCAAATTGAATCGTAAAAGGTCTTTTTCTCTGTAGACTGAAAACAGAAACTTATATTTTGGCTGAGAGTTTGGTTAGCAATATATATTTTGATATAACTTGTTAAATTTTATGAAGATTGAGATGAAAAATATTCAATTCCAATATTTAATTATTGAAAAATTATTTATGTCATCTTTCAATAATCTGCTTCCTGATTGATCGGATGACTCTAGTAATTGAAGCAATTTCATCGACAACAACATATGTTGTCTTTATCATTTGATTTGTATAGACATTTGCTAAAATCGATAGTTAGTAAGGACAAAAATAATTTTATAAATATTTTAAACAGATATAGTAAACAATTTAATGTAGTTAGCACTCTTTTGTTTGTTTTTAGGGCATTTGTTCATTAAAATGTACAGAACTTTTCAGAATCACTATGTTTAATCAAAGATAATGCTTTTGCAAACAATAGAGAGATTCTTAAATAAACCCACGCTTTTCACTATCCTTAATATTGGCTATACAGCATATAAAAACAAACATCGATCTGAAAAAGAAGGAGTATATTAGGTGTTGTATCTTATGTAAATAAAAACTCGTCAAAATTGCCATTTGTCAAAGTGAAAAACGATATATTGTGTGCAGATAATTGGTATACAGTTTGATCAGAAAATGGTACAGTATAGTTGGTTTTTGCTCTAGACTTTGATATTACTTTTAAAACATTATGTTAGCTTACTCAGATGAAAATATTTCAAATATCTAATTTTTCAAAAAAGGTTAACACATCACAAATATCATATCTATTAGCAGGATCTACCTCTAAACATTTAGATATTAGCTTCTTGAAATCTTCTATTTTTTGAAATTTCACATCAGAATATATCTCTGATGTCTCAGGAAAACTGAACTTACCCGTAGATATTGAATAGGATAATGAAGCTCCGTTCAGCTGTTCTTCTTTCCTGAACGGTGACATTCCATAAATCAAAGCATACACAATGCAACCAAAAGACCAAATGTCAGTTTTGGTAGATATATCTTTGATTTTCAATTGTACTAATTCTGGCGCTTTATATTCTAGTGGAGCTATCCTATCCAATCGTTCTTTGAACTGGATTGAGTCATTTATTTGAGTTGTTTTAATACATGAACCCAGATCGCCAATTATAGGTATGTATGAGTTCTCCGGCACACCTTCCTGTTCAATTTCTTGAATGTATATATTAGAAGGAGATAATACCATATTGATGTATATGTCATTGTAAGTTTCTCCTTCTTCAGTGTGATTCAGTAATGGATCTAAAGGTAAAGTAGGAGCCGTGATCTTGAAAGGTGAGTCAGTTACACTCAGATTGTCATTACTGGAAGCTTCATAAAGATCATTGGACTTTCTAGATTCAGGGATATGCAAATATTTTAGACCTTTGGCTATACCGGTTAGCAATGTAATTATTTCAGATTCGCTAAATAAGAATCCACTATTGATTATGCTTTTGTTGATAAGATCTTCAACGGTGCCCATTTCGTAAAAGGGCAGTATTATATTACAAACTTTTGAAGTATTCTGGCTCTGATTACTTGATGAAGAATTAATTTGATAGTTATCACCATTAGTAATTTCGGGTATCCCATAGATTAAGCCGTTATATTGCTGAACAATTTGTGAATCTACTGATTTTATTATATATTTGCACTTAAAGTTATTGTAGTAGTTGATCTCATTCAAACTTAGTATTAAATCTTCAATCGTAAAACATATAATCTTCTTAAGCACATATTTTTTAATAAGATCATCGTTATTTCTGTTGCATTGATTGTTTTTCGCTAGATTTAGACTTGATTGAGAGGTTACAATGTATTTGTAAGAGTCGTTTAGATCTTCTGTTAACTCGTTAATAATGTAGGTTTCGCCGTTGATTGTAATTTCGGGTACTGTATATTTAGAAATCAAGCCTTTATAGCATATGCAGTTTTGAAATATGTTTGAAAAAGTATCCATGTTTCAATTAATCTTTAATGTTTTCTTGCACACTATTTTAAAAATCGATGAATATATTAGAATTCATTAAGAGATTAAAGTTATGCTCAACACATACCCTCAAATAAATGTATATAAAGTTACGTTAATTTTTAGTCCTTTTTTTGTTTCAGGGTATCATTAATCAACAATTCTTTTTTTTTTCTCTTTATTTATTTTAAGAATATATCTTCAAAATCACGTGAAAATTAACAATTTGTTTGAATAAATATATAATTTAGACCTTTCAAATCATGTTTTTTATGATCAAAACATTAAACAAATCAAACAGAAAGTGTAATTTTTTTTCCGAAAATTTCAAAGAGAAAAAGGCTAGAATGTTTACCAAATCCAAATGTTGACCTTACGTAACAAAAAATGAAGAGAGAATAAAATTACTTGAAAGTCGTAACGATGCTATAAGTTAACAGTGTCAGTCTTGATGACAAGACACCTGGCACTCACAACAAAACTCTCTCTTGAATTTAAATCATCAGACAGGATTTAATTTCACCAAAAACGCAAATAACAATAATATAACTGTGTTTATACATGTACATATAAACATACCATATCGTATGCTTGATGTATATCTGGCACATTGAGAATCACATCATAATCCACGACGATACAAATTCGATTAAGTTAAACCCAATTGGATTGAATTGAGAATAGTAGAACAGATCACACAGTCCAAAGTCACCGGAGCAGCAAAAATTATATGTTCTCCTAAACGCATTTCAAATCAAAGTTGAACTTTTTACGAGCACACATAACACAAAACACAAAACACAAAACATAAAATCAACTTGAAATACTGTATATCATTGTTCTGGCGATGAAGGATAGAAAATGAGGAAGGGTTTTAACGAGAAAACAGAAGGAACAGCACTCGAAACTCAAAAAGAAGACACGCAAAAAAAAAAGAAACTCGTCTGTTTTTTATTTACTTCTTTCTCGCAGAATTTCCCGTGCACCGTTCCACAAACATATTAATTCACTAGACAAGAACTATTTACATATTACTTACTTAATTACTTAAATACTTGTTTGATGTATTTTTGTGTATTGTTGTGTGTATTTGTGTATATTTTTTTACTTGTTTGTTTATTTGTTTATTTTATACTCAAAAAGAAACAACAAGTTCCGAAAGCGCTACAAAGCAAATAAAAAAAGAAATAAAATAGTTGTTTTGGTTTTGCTTCTGAAGGTCCTCTATTTAACAATGAAACGCATATTCCAATATTTCATTTTATGAAAATAATACATATATAATTTTTCAATTCTCCTGCTAAATCCCGTACCTCTCCTAACTTTTCGATTATTGTATATATAGACACACACACACACACTCTCTCTCTCTCTCTTTCTTTGTATATACATATATGACTGTAAACGTTCACGCATTTTATAATTTACATGTAGATATTGTTACTTTTTTTGTAATTATTGAAATTTTTTTCAATTTATTCGAAGAAGGCGTTTATTTATTTTTAATCATTCGGTCGAATTTCTTAACAAAGTTTTTTTCCAAATTTTCTTTTACAATTCATAAAATTCATAAAATTTATATATAACATATTTGTTATATTTTGTCAAGTTTTGGGTTTCAAATTTTTTTTTTTTACTGGTAATTAAAAGATAAATACTCTTTTATTGTGTAATTCAATTCAATTCAGTTTAGTTTTGATTATGTTTTTGAAATGTATTCTATAATATGTATTAAATGTATTTATAATATCTTTAAGCTGTATTTGGTTTTTGTTTTATCTTTTTTTTATGTATTTGTGAATTTGTGTATTAATTATTTTAAAGATCTTATAACTTGAACATTTAATTACAAACAAAAAAAAACCCAATTGCGTTTGTGGTATTATCGAAATTTGTTTTCATTTTTTTTCAATTTTTTTTTATATTTATAATACAATACACCTAATACAAATAAAACAACCGTGATTTTGAAATGAGTAATCCTTATGCTAACGAAAATCCCTATGAGGAAAATTATGAATTGAATGATAATACTAATGCACACAACAAATCTCAATCTGGTAACAATGATTTTGTTCAATTTATGAGTAATATTAATGAAATCAACCAGGATTTGAGTAATTATGAAAATATTGTCAATCAAATTGACATTTTACATAAAAGACTATTATCTGAAGTTAATGAAGAGTATGCCAATCAAGCAAGAAATGATTTGAATGATTTGGTTTCTCAAGCTACTGACTTACAATTACAATTGAAAGATAAAATTAAAAATGCTCAAAGATTAGGTTTACATGATTCAAACAAACAAGCTCAAGCTGAAAATTCAAGACAAAAATTTTTGAAATTGATTCAAGATTATAGAATTATTGACTCAAATTATAAAGAAGAGAATAAACAACAAGCTATTAGACAATATAAAATTATTCAACCGGATGCTACTGAAGATGAGGTCGAAGAAGCTATTACTGATGTTGGTGGTCAGCAAATATTTTCTCAAGCTTTACTAAATGCTAATAGACGTGGTGAAGCTAAAACAGCTTTGGCTGAAGTTCAAGCTAGACATCAAGAATTATTACAATTAGAAAAAACTATGGCTGAATTGACTCAATTGTTCAATGATATGGAACAATTAGTTGTTGAACAACAAGAAAATATCGAAGCCATTGATCAAAATGTTGAAAATGCTCAACAAGATATGGAACAAGGTATTGGTCATACCAATAAAGCTGTAAAAAGCGCTAAAAATGCTAGAAAGAATAAGAGAAGATGTTATATTATTTGTTTCTTGATTGTTATTGTAATTGTTATTGCTGCTGTTGTTCCTTCAGTTGTTGCTACCCAAGTTTAATGAAAACAGAAAATGAAATCATATATATATATATTTATATTTCTTTCTCTCTTTATTAAGCTTGCATTCCGGTATCAACTAATTTTTCATTACTCTGGACTTTCATTATTTTTTTATAAAATAAAATGAACAAACAAATAGAAACGGACCAAACATAATATGCTACAACTCTTAGCCACTAATAATTTAATATCTAAACTTTCAAAAAATAACAACAAAAGAAGAAAAGACAAAAACAAAACAACAACAGCAACATAGAAGAATGACACTATGATAGATAAAATTTACTTTATTTATTCCTTTTATTTCTAAATCAAAACTTTTAAAGTTATTAATCACAAATTAACAATCATCAAGTTTATGTTTGATATTTAAAACAGATTGCAGTAAGATTAAATAACCAAAAAAAAAGCATTGTAACTGTATTTCAAGTATTACAATAATTACAAAGATACTCTGTATAATAATAAATATAATAATAGTAATAATTCAATTGAAAATTTTCTTAACCGAAATCTGTATCTATTTCAGTTCGATAAAAAAAATACCATCAAGAATGTTAAAGCTGATAATGATATTATTTATCATATACTATAATAATTTTAGAATACCAAGTGAACCTATACGAGTGAAAAATATCTAAAAATAATGTAACCCCAGATATATTAGTCCCGATTGTATAATCTCAAAAGCAAATTGAAATTTTTTGAAAAAAAAACATTCAATTTTCTATAAATCAGGGTGGAAACAGGGAATATTTGATTTTCCAAAGACAAGTTTTCAAATAACTTTAGGGATGTGAACTAATAGGTATAGTCGCAACTAAATTAATTAGTCCTAAATGTTTCTTATCATTTATTTTAATTCGCAAAAACAAAAATAAAGTTGGTAAAAAATAAGTAATATGAAAGGCATTTAAACAGTCTTTGGGTCACAAACTAATGTGAAAACGACAACTTTATAAGTTGTTTTCGTAATACACAAATATATATTAGGAAATAATTACTATAACACAATTGCTATGCCTATAACAATATAAGGTATACCTTTTCAAAGTATATAGTACCAAATGCTATAGTAATTATTCGATTAATATATATAAGCTGTTGATGGTCTTGCGTTTATTTCTTTTTCTATCAGTATGAACAAAATCGATTATTTAATAAGGTTTAGAAAATCAACAACATACTTAAGGATTAAGAAATATTAATGTATGGGTTGGAACAACTGGGTTTATATATCTATATATATTTGGAAAAAAAAATAAAAAAATAGAAACGCTTCAACATCGAGGCGAAACGCCGTTTAACGAAATAGTTTTATTTACCTGTATAATGAAGAACAAGTTCAATGTTATCGTATTCGCTACCCGGGGGTTGGTCACCTTTCCATAGTAATGAAGACCTTATAGGGCTTACCGTCATTAACAAGAATAATTAATGTGTTTTGAATGCCATGATATGTGCTTATACATATATGAATTGTAGCTTATGTGTTATTTAATAGTTCTGATATATACAACGAATGCATTTTAGTTCACATCCACAAGCCATAGATGCTATTTCTTTTGACAAATAACTGTTGATTTTGAAACAGTTTGCTATTCATAACTGTCATACATTCTTACTCTAAAATCGTGTTAAATGCTGAAAGATCCAGCCAGTGAGTCGAGCGATACAAGAACAAGTGTAGGTTATCCAAAAATCAAGTTAAATTTTTGTTCTTGAGTATCATGTTATCTATTAAAATATTGTGCCTTTTGCACAAATCATTTGTTTAGTTTTTATATACTCCTATGTCAATTCGATTATTCAATGGTAAACTGATAAAGTTCGACAATACATGTTTTCTTTGTAGCTACACATAGTTTTGGCATTTGATAAGTTCAAAAGTTCAACAATTGAATAAATCTAAAAAGGAAGTGTAGACAAAATTAAAGTAAGTGATAAGTAATCCACTCACTCTTCTTCCCTGGTTTCATATACACATGTATTTCATAAAACAGTTTTTTGTTGGTTCTTGCGAAAAACACTCCAAAAAAAGAAAAAAGTATTGTAGTGCTTGTGCTTGTTATCTAAATTACGCACTTTTTCATCTGATTGAATACTATTTACATGTATTCAACAAGAAACGAGCTTTTAATCGCGAACACTTTTTCATTTTAATTGAATCAACAATATTTCGTCGAATTTTGAGTTCTTGCAACATTAGCTTAACCAAGATATTATGTATCTCTATGTAGCGTAATGTTTGTATTGTTAAATTACTCTACCTGTACGGATGTTTTACCTGTACAATGTGATTAATGTTTCTTTGTCGTTGTGAAATATTGTTGGGCTTAGATGTAGTTTTAATTGATTTCACATTATATCATCTTTAATTTTGTAATTGTTCATGTTGTAGATTCCTTTTGTATTATGTACAGTTATATAAAAAGAAGAGTATAGGATTACTTTTTCATTTGGTTAAAATTGAATCTATCTTAGTGCTATTATATAGAAAAAAAAGCATCATTCTGATAATACTTCGAATATATATAAATATATAAAAATCGAACCATGAAAGCTGAAGTTGAGCAAGAATTGGCTCACGTTTTATTAACAGAATTACTAGCCTATCAATTTGCTTCTCCAGTTAGATGGATTGAAACCCAAGATGTTTTTTTGAAAGACTTCAATACTGAAAGAGTTGTTGAAATTGGCCCTTCCCCAACTTTGGCAGGTATGGCTCAAAGAACAATTAAGAGCAAATATGAATCATACGATGCCGCTTTATCTTTACAAAGACAAGTTTTATGTTACGGTAAAGATGCCAACGAAATTTATTACACTCCAGATCCTTCGGAGTTACAACAACTAAAAGGATCTGAAGCTGCAGCTCCTACTTCCGATGCGACTGTCAAAGCTGGTATCGAAACTGCCTCAGCACCAGCTGCTGCACCAGCTGCAGTTGTTGCCTCAGCGCCAGCTGGTCCAGTAGCTGAGTTAACTGATGAACCTGTTAAAGCTGCATTGATTTTAAATGTCTTGGTAGCTCACAAGTTGAAAAAACCGTTAGAGAGTATTTCGATGTCAAAAACAATCAAGGATTTGGTTGGTGGTAAATCTACTGTCCAAAACGAAATTTTAGGTGATTTAGGAAAAGAATTTGGTAATACACCTGAAAAACCAGAAGAAACTCCATTAGAAGAATTAGCCGAAACTTTCCAAGATACGTTTTCAGGTTCTCTAGGTAAACAATCTTCTTCACTAATCTCAAGACTTGTTTCCTCAAAAATGCCAGGTGGATTTACCATCACTGTTGCAAGAAAATATTTGCAAACTAGATGGGGTTTACCAAGCAGCAGACAGGATTCTGTTTTACTGATTTCTTTGGCACAAGAACCAGCTTCACGTCTTGGCTCAGAAGCTGATGCCAAAGCGTTCTTGGATTCTTCTGCTCAGAAGTATGCTACCATGTACGGTGTAGATCTTTCTTCCACTTCATCAGCTACCGGTGGTTCCGGAAATGCTGCAGGTGGTTCAAATGCTACGATTGATGCTGCTGCGTTTGATGAATTTACAAAAGATCAAAAAGTTATGGCCCGCCAACAATTACAAGCTTTAGCTCGTTATTTGAAAATGGATTTAGACAGTGGGGAAAGGAAATTTTTGAAAGAAAAAGATTCTGTTGCTGAATTGCAAGCTCAATTAGATTACTTAACAGCCGAATTGGGTGAATTTTTTGTTAACGGTGTAACTACCACTTTTTCCAGAAAAAAAGCTAGAGTCTTTGATTCATCTTGGAATTGGGCGAGACAATCATTACTTTGTTTGTACTTTGAAGTTATTCATGGTGTTTTGAAAAACGTTGACAGAAAAGTCGTTAGCGAAGCGATTAACATTATGAACAGATCAAATGAAACTTTGATCAAGTTTATGGAGTACCATGTGTCTAATACTGACACAACTAAAGGTGAAACTTATCAAATGGTAAAGACTTTGGGTGATCAATTGA
Source organism: Tetrapisispora arboricola (assembly GCA_030557565.1). Taxonomy (NCBI): domain Eukaryota; kingdom Fungi; phylum Ascomycota; class Saccharomycetes; order Saccharomycetales; family Saccharomycetaceae; genus Tetrapisispora; species Tetrapisispora arboricola. The sequence continues at coordinate 142,200 of JAKTPK010000198.1, read as the reverse complement.
TTGAAAATTGTAAAGAAGTTATTAACATGGATCCAGTTTACAAAGATATCTCTAAACCAACTGGTCCAAAGACATTTATTGATAAGAATGGTAATATTACTTATACCGAAGAACCAAGAGAAAAAGTTAGAAAATTATCACAGTATGTCCAAGAAATGGCTCTTGGTGGCCCAATGACCAGAGAACAGCATTCCACCATTCAAGATGATTTAACAAGAGTATACAAGGCTATCCGTTTACAAGCTTCTCAAGAAGACATCTCTCAATCAACTGCTCTGGAATTTGAAAAATTATACGGTGAACTATTAAAGTTTTTGAAAGACTCCGATGAAATTGATTCTTCTCAAACAACTAAATTAGCTGGTGTTATTGATGACGATTTAGATATAGATTCAACAAAGGTTGTTGCTACTCTAACCAACAAAACTAATAACAGCAAAACAGTATCATCATCAATTCCAAGAGAAACTGTTCCATTTTTGCACTTGAAAAAGAAGTTACCATCTGGTGAATGGAAATATGATCGTCAATTATCGTCATTGTTTTTAGACGGTTTAGAAAAAGCTGCCATGGATGGTATAACTTTTAAGGATAAATACGTTTTAATTACCGGTGCTGGTCAGGGTTCTATTGGTGCAGAGGTTTTACAAGGCCTGTTGCAAGGTGGTGCTAAAGTTATTGTTACGACGTCTCGTTTCTCTAAAAAAGTCACAGATTTCTATCAATCAATGTATGCTACTTATGGTTCAAGAAGTTCCACTTTAATGGTTGTGCCTTTCAACCAAGGTTCTAAGCAAGATGTTGAAGCTCTTGTTAATTATATTTATGATGATGTGAAGAACGGCGGGTTAGGTTGGGATCTGGATGTAATCATTCCATTTGCTGCCATTCCAGAAAACGGTATCGAATTAGAAAATATCGATTCAAAGTCCGAATTTGCTCATAGAATTATGTTAACGAACATTTTGAGATTAATGGGTGCAGTTAAGAAAGAAAAGTCATCCAGGGGTATCGAAACTAGACCGGCTCAAGTTATTTTACCACTTTCTCCAAATCATGGTACTTTTGGTGGAGATGGTTTGTACTCTGAATCTAAGTTATCCATGGAAACTTTATTCAATAGATGGCATTCTGAATCTTGGGCTAACCAATTAACAGTTTGCGGTGCAATAATTGGATGGACCAGAGGTACAGGGTTAATGTCGGCAAATAATATCATTGCTGAGGGAATTGAAAAAATGGGTGTGCGTACATTTTCTCAAAAAGAGATGGCTTTCAATTTGTTAGGGCTATTGATACCTGAAATTGTTGAACTTTGTCAAAAATCACCTGTCATGGCTGATTTGAATGGTGGTTTACAGTTTTTGACCGATTTAAAGGAATTCACAGCCAAATTACGTGCTGAATTAACTGAAACTTCTGATGTTAGAAAAGCTGTGTCAATTGAGACTGCTTTGGAACACAAGGTCGTAAAGGGTGAGAATGCCGATTCTGCATACACTAAGGTTGAGGTAAATCCAAGAGCTAATATTCAACTTGGTTTCCCAGAGTTAAGAAAACATAAGGATATTCTTAAAGAAACCAATTCTGAATTGGAGGGTTTATTGGATTTAGAAAAAGTTATTGTTGTCACTGGTTTTGCTGAAGTCGGTCCATGGGGTTCATCAAGAACCAGATGGGAAATGGAAGCAAATGGAAAATTTTCACTTGAAGGTTGTGTTGAAATGGCTTGGATGATGGGACTAATCAAATATCATAATGGTAACATTAAAGGGCGTCCATATACCGGTTGGGTCGATGCTAAAACTAATGAACCTGTAAATGATACTGATGTAAAAGCCAAATATGAATCTCATATTTTGGAACACTCTGGTATAAGACTGATTGAGCCTGAATTATTTAATGGATATGATCCTAACAAAAAACAATTGATTCAAGAAGTTGTAATTGAAGAAGATATGGAACCTTTTGAAGCGTCCATGGAAACTGCCAAACAATTCAAATTGGAGCATGGCGATAAGGTTGATATATTTGAGATTCCAGAATCGGGTGAATATTCTATCAAATTATTAAAAGGTGCCTCCTTATATATTCCAAAAGCTCTAAAATTTGATCGTTTAGTTGCTGGTCAAATTCCTTCTGGCTGGGATGCTAAAACCTACGGTATTGGAGATGATGTAATTTCTCAAGTTGATCCTTTAACTTTGTATGTTCTGGTATCTGTTGTTGAAGCGTTTATATCTTCAGGTATCACTGACCCTTATGAGATGTATAAGTATGTCCATATATCAGAAGTTGGTATCTGTTCTGGTTCCGGTATGGGTGGTGTTTCTGCACTACGTGGAATGTTCAGAGATCGTTATAAAGATATTCCTGTTCAAAATGATATTTTACAAGAATCTTTCATCAATACAATGTCCGCTTGGGTTAATATGCTATTGATATCTTCATCAGGTCCTATAAAAACACCCGTTGCTGCCTGTGCTACAGCTGTTGAATCTGTAGATGTTGGTGTAGAAACGATTTTAACCAAGAAAGCTAAAATTTGTATTGTAGGTGGTTACGATGACTTTCAAGAAGAAGGGTCATACGAGTTTGCAAACATGAAGGCAACATCGAATACTTTAGAGGAATTTGATAATGGTCGTACACCTGCCGAAATGTCCAGACCTGCTACTACAACACGTAATGGGTTTATGGAGGCTCAAGGTGCAGGTATTCAAGTTATCATGCAAGCAGATTTGGCTTTGAAAATGGGTGTTCCTATTTATGGTATAGTTGCTATGTCCGCAACTGCAAGTGACAAAATTGGTAGGTCCGTGCCAGCACCAGGAAAAGGTATTTTAACCACAGCCAGAGAATTTAATGGAACACTAAAGTTCAAATCACCATTATTAGATGTGAAATATAGAAAACGTCAATTCGTCCATCGCGAAAGACAAATCAAAGACTGGATTGAAAACGAAATTGACTTACTGCAATACGAGGTTTCCGATTTACCTGAAAATGAACAAAAAGAATTTATTTTGGAGAGAACTGAAGAGATTAAACGTTCAGCAGACAAGCAAATCAAGGCTGCCCAAGCACAATGGGGTAATGAATTTTTCAAGAATGATCCACGTATAGCTCCTTTGAGGGGATCATTAGCCGCTTTTGGTTTAACTATCGATGACTTAGGCGTAGCTTCTTTCCACGGTACTTCAACCAAAGCAAACGAAAAAAATGAATCTGCAACAATTAATAAAATGATGGAACACTTAGGTAGATCGGAGGGAAATCCAGTTCTAGGTGTATTTCAAAAATACTTAACTGGTCATCCAAAGGGTGCAGCAGGTGCGTGGATGTTGAACGGTGCTTTACAAATATTGAACTCTGGCGTTGTTCCAGGTAATAGGAATGCTGATAACATTGACAACTATTTGGAACAATTTAACTATGTTCTTTTCCCATCAAAATCCATAAAAACAGATGGTATCAAAGCTGTTTCCATAACTTCTTTTGGTTTTGGACAAAAAGGTGGACAAGCTGTGGTTATCCACCCAGACTATTTATATACCGCAATTTCTGAAGAAGCTTATCAAAACTATGTTTCAAAGGTAAACAATAGGAGAAACGCTGCATCCAAGTACTTTAATAACGGTATGATCACCAACAAATTATTTGTTAGCAAGGAAAATGCTCCATACTCTGATGAATTAGAGCAACGCGTTTATTTAGATCCTTTAGCTCGTGTCAGTGAATGCAAAAAGACAGGTGAATTGATATACAAGAAAGCTGATCTGCAAAAAGAAGAGAACTTTATTGGAGTATCTCAGAGAAATACTGGTGACATCTTAAATACTTTGGTTTCTGAATCAATCTCCAAGACTAAAGAAAGTAAGAATATAGGTGTCGATGTTGAGTTGATTAATTCCATCAATGTCAGTAATAAAACATTCATTGAACGTAATTTTACTCAAAACGAAATTGCTTACTGTGAAAAGCAACCATCTGTCCAAAGTTCTTTTGCGGGCACTTGGTCCGCGAAAGAGGCTGTTTTCAAAGCTTTAGGTGTCAAGTCACATGGCGCAGGTGCTCCATTAATTGATATTGAAATCACTCGCGATGGCGGAAATGGACCTAAAGTTATCTTACATGGTGAAGCAAAATCTATAGCTTCAAAAGCTGGTGTCACAGAAATAGCTGTTTCCATTTCTCACGACGATTTTCAATCAGTTGCTGTAGCTGTTAGTAAATAGTTCAAGCAGAGTTTGATTGTTTTTACAGGTTATTTAGTCTATATACAATTCTATGTTATTATCCTTTTTAGTTGAATCATAAACTACAAGTGAATTTACTTAATTGTTTGTCAGGTTTCTGTTGATGCTGATTTATTTTCTTCGTTTCATAGGAAAAGCGTTTTTAAAGCACGTCTGTTTATCGTTATTTTAATATTCTTATTTGTCAATGAGCTTTTTCAGAGTTTCAGGTAAAACAACTCATATTTGTGAAGAAGTGAATGTTTGATGACACTTGTTTTTTTCTATTTTGGTTCTTGAAGAAAAAGAAAACATCACATTGCCAAGCCGATGGCTCTACAATTTTAACATTTTCTCAGAAACGAAAAACGTTCTTTTTGTTGTTCTGTTTTTTTTTTTTTCTCTCTCTTTTGAATCTAGTGTATTCAGAATTTTCGAATTCAGTTGCAATTAAATAATCGTATCAGTACAGTATGATATTTAGATGAGTGCTTTTGTGGAATTACATTTTTCAAACCCATAATGTTCCGGAACAAGGAAGAATGTGTAAAATTAGTATTTAATTAGAGCATGTTTACATTGTACCTATTTACTATTAGAATAAATATTTAAATAATTACGTTTAACATCTGAATTGTGATGTTGTATCTATTTGATGAAAACGAGGGGCGTTGAAAAAACTCTGTTCAGGTTTAATTTCTTAACAAGACAATGTCGGTTTATTCGATTTGAACAACCTTAGGTGTTCATTTACATCAAACAGATTAAACACTTTCATAAATTTTGAGGAATGATTTGGTTTTTCATGGCTTCCCAATTTGATGTGTAAGGTTATTTATTGAAAAAAAGAAACTAGATTCCGCGGATGTCAAAATTTTTGGAAAAAAGAAAAGAAAACAATAAATGACAAGTGCACAATTCGGCATTTGATAAATAACATACCAAACAAACTTATTAGTACTGTATTTGTAATCGTTGTTGTTACTATTGTCATAGGAGGGATAGTTCAGTTTTATATAATACTTGATTGATAAAAAAATTTGAAATTACAATGAATACAGTTTATAAACAGGAATGATAGCAAAAAGTTTATTTAACAAATATTGTTCGAAAATCTGTTAGAATTTATGATTTATTTCATTTTTGTTGGAGTACTTAATTGTAAACGGTTACAGTTCGGAAAAAAACCATCAATTAATTCATGTTTCTTATCCGCGTAATATTAAAATTTACTATTTTTCTTATAACTTGTTTCTTTTCGTTTTCTCTAGGACAATAGTGGCGTAAAACTTTCTGTTACTCGAAATGGCGGCACAACTTGTTTTGTAACCAACGAAAAAAGTAACGTCAAAAGGTTTGTGGGAAATCTTAGGGACTAGAACCTTATATAAGAACAGGTTACATCTCTGCAGCAAATTATCAAAATTTGAGAGTCAAGATAATATCGAACAAATTGATCATAGCCGAGAAACTGAAGTACCGGAACCAACTCAATTTGAGACGGAACTCCATCAACAAGTAATCAATTGTTGACACGGAAGCAAAAACGATTTGTTCAATAAAAATGGCCAGGTTTATTTTCTTGAAAAAAAAAATCAAAAAGACATAAAAGTGCCATTGTTATGAAACGGCCGTACAAACAAAAATATTTTCCTAATCAAAAAAAAAAAAGAATAAAATAAAATAACTACACTTATAACACAGACGTTGAAAACGGAAGTGGATAACTCTAATATAGGCTGAGGCTTATTCCATGCCAAACGATAAGTCACTGCACAGTTAAGTTTTTTTTTCTTCTCTCTTGCACTTCTCAGTTTGTGTTCTTCTCGATTTGTGAAACAAAAAGCACAACATCGTTTTTTTTTCCAAAAAAATAAAAAAACCCTTTTTTGTAGTAGAAGTTCAAATTTCCATTCTCAATTTGTATTGAGCTAATCTTGGGTGGACATCTTACTGAAATAAAGTACGATTATCACATATTTTTCATTATATATTGAAGATGCGCAATTCTCTTTCGGGAGGTTGAAAATTTATAGGAAAGAAACGAGCAAAAGTGAAAACCACAATGACGGAGAAATAGCCGTATCACAAAAAATAAATTTATTGAGATCGGTAGATGAAAATATATTTTTTCTTTTTCTGTTATTTGAAAAAATGATATTTGCCCTTTTGAGATGAGATCATGCATGATTTTGACCATTAGCTTGTGCAGTTGTATCCTCAGAGTCCCACTTGTTGTTAGGTAGTTTGTGTTTTTAATTTTATTGTAATTATTTTCTTATGAAAACATACTTCAAAGGAAAAAGTGTTGGAATAAACTTGTTCGTACCATCTTTTCCAGTTATTCTTTTTTTTTTTTTTTTCAGTCAAATTTTTGTGCTCGGGATTTGTAATTTGTGTTTGTTACTGAAAACCTGCGAGATCCATAAATGTTTTACTATAATTATTTGTGTTTAAATGTACTGCCGGATCTTCTCTATATGATCATTAAGGCACATTGTTCTATAAAGCTTTCAAAATATCTACTTACATATTTTAAAGATTTTTTTTTTTGTGTTTTCTTATGTATAGAATTTTTCTGTTAATTGTTATGAAATTGCAATTTCCATACAAGTTAATTTTTGAATTCTGGTAGCCTTCCGTCTCGTATTTTTCGTTTCTCTCTTTTAAGTTTTGATTACAATTTTTTTAATGTAGATTTGCATTTCCCTCCAGTCTTCTTGATTCTTACGTCTTCCTTATTCCCATTTTCTGACTGTTTTGATAGTACGAAAAAATGTATCTAATTTAATTTGAGATTACCATTTAATCGAAATTTTAGATTTTGGGTAAGTGAAAAACCAAGAAAAATTCATTCTTTTTTACTTAATACATCTCTTTCTTCTTCTTCTTTTTTTTTTTTTTTTT
>JAKTPK010000198.1:122974-135005 GCA_030557565.1 Tetrapisispora arboricola | reverse complement strand
TTTTTTTTTTTTTTTTTTTTTTTTTTTTTGGATTTTTCCTGACAAGAATCATTAATAGTTTTTCAGATCGATTAAACATACTTCACAAGTTTCAACTGAAACAGTTTCGATTAAATTGGTATATATAGTTGTGCTAAAATTCAAAAAATAATCAAATACTTGTTTTTAATTTTCTTTAGAATGGCAATGTTCAGGCCATTTTGTATTCTAGGAAATCGTAACACATTTTTATTTTATTTTGATCAATTATCTAATTTGAAAAAACAATATATCTAGTTCATATATATATATATATAGATAGATATATATATATATAGATTCATATCGACAATCAAATTTTTTTTTGCAAAACTCCAGTCTTTTTTAAAAGCTTTCCCCTGAATAAAACACACAAAATAAAACAATTCAATTGAAGTTGTGGTATAGAAAATTCATTGAAGTTCTCATAATTTTCTTTTGCTTTTTCATTCTCAAACATAATATAATCTTTCCTTTACAATTGATCGAAGGAAGCTACAAATTCCAATTGACTTAACTTATACAACTATTTTGAAAGTCTCATTTTTAGTTATGACTGATCCCCTATATAAAGATCCTGGAAAGAAATCTGCGGCTAAATCATCAAATCTCAAAAGAAACAAAAAAACTTATGTATGCACAGGCTTTGAGGGTTGTAATATGGTATTTACCAGATCAGAAAACTTGACCAGACATAGAAGAAAACATACAGGCGAGAAACCATTCAAATGTCACGTTTGTTTAAAATGTTTTAGCAGAATAGATAATTTGAAGCAGCATATCGAGTCAGTACATGGTAAAAACATGGTCATAAAGAGCAAAAGAAGAAGAACCTTGAACCATAATAAACATGAAACTTTTACGAACATAACTTTAGTTAATGGTATTCCAAAACCTTCTACTATAACAGCATCGCCAACATATATGTTGAAATCTAATCCAGTTTCACACTTCAGTTCCGATCAACCTCATTTAAATCATTTGAGCAATAATAGAATCGTAAATCTCAACAATCCAATACAAGCATATGGATACTCCGGGGTAGATCATCCTTATACCGGAGTGTATGAACAGAAGATTAATGGTAATGGTTTACCAACTCCACCACCAACCCAATTAATGCACAGTGTTACATTTAATCAAAATGCTGCGCCCACTAATAACTTTTCTTCTCATTCATCACCATCATTCCAAATCCCCTCCAATACACAGAAACATTATATGCCTTACGGCGATTTACAAACTAGAATATTACCATTACCACCTCATATCAATCCAGTAAATAATGGTACTTACACGGAGCCATACGAAAATAAATTACTTTATAAACCTCCTTTTCCAGAACTCCCTTCTATTAATAGCACTTATATTCAACAAGAAAATTTTACTCAAACGCACCATTCACAACCGCAATACCACCAACAAAAACAAGTTTTGCCTAAAATATATTCCATTCAACGACCAAACCTTTTGAATACGACTATGAAACAGACAGGAATAGAACGAGAGACTTCCTTTGAATATTCAACAAGATTACCAAATGAAGGTCCTTACCAAACGCATCAGAATGTTTCTCATATATTAAATTTAGGTTCACAAAAAAGTTTGATACGACAAACTTGAAAGGTTTAATTTATTAACAAAAAGACACATTCGGCTAAAAATTTGAGCGAATATCTCAAAACTTTATGCGTTGTGTAATGATTACGACAAATGACTAAATTTGTGATGATGAAACTTTAAAAAAACGTTTGAACCACAACATATTATTATACCAAAGACATTTCGGAGATTATTACATCATTAATTGAAGAGTTTTTCACAATTGCATTTTTGACCTTTTGTTAAACAATTCAAACTTTTTCACTGGATACTATTTTTATACTCTATTATGGGAATTGCTGGCATTTTCTATCCACTCCAGGTTTCACTAATTGAAGTAGTGAACAACTGATTTTTCATATGTTATTAATCTAAGAATATAAGTTAATATAGATTTATACAAGAGGTTATTTAGAATTATAATATCAAAGCATCAAACAAATTTTTTTATTCTTAATCATAGTCAGCCTGAAAATTTTTGCATACTTCATAGTTGTTTCTCATGTTTATTTGGTTCGAATTTTCAGTTATCTAGATTTATATGTGTTCTATAACTTTTTATTCAGAGAGAAGATTCAATATTCCGATAATTATCACTGTCATATTTTAATGTCTCTGTCATTTTTCATTTTTTGTAATTTGAACATCCACGAAATGGTAAATTGTGAAGTTATAAACAATACAGAATTTTTGATATTGTATTAGAACAACCGAAATTATGCAAAAACTATCAAATATGTACAAAAAACACATAATGGTATGATTTCATCTTCATTCAATTCTTCTTATGAGTGTACTTATTCTGTCATTGGTATAGCAAGTTTACTATATATTTTTCAGCGGAGATATTATGAAAATACATACAAATACATTTAAAGTTATATTAACCCCAGGTAAGATTGAAATGTCGTAGGTTTCATGCATTTCAAAAATAATTTTTATGTCATATAGATAAATATATTATATTCAAAAATATGTTGGTAGCAGATTTTATTCCTCTTTGTAGCCGAATTTAATGTTGCTTCACAATTAAATAAAATAATAGAATTTGGATTACAGTTATTTATAGATATTTTTTATTTGCACATTTATGTGATAATGGGATTGTTTTGAACGATGAAATTGCGAAAAATGACAGTCGTGTTATTTAAGAAAAAATGCTTATAGCCCATTAGAAATGTTATAACATTTACATCAAGCAAGTAAAGCTGCAAGTCATCAATCATTGGATAACCGTTAAGGTGGTCTAAATACGGCTTTCCAATATTTTTGTGGTACCAATAAATGTTTGCACAAGAAGTTGATTCAAAAACACTTCAAGTCAATAAAATGGGTTTACTAGAATCCATTTGGGTATATTTTTATTACTACAGCGATTCGTATTTTATAGTGTGTAAATTCGTATAGTATGAGCAGTTCGATCTGGCTGAAATTATCGAAAAATAATAATTAAGTAAAAATATTATTTATTTAATGTTGGTATCATAATCCTCTGGTAGAGTACTTAATATTAGAACTATTTGATTAATTCTTGAAATACTTATAGTTCTTGATCTATTGAAACACTTTCCAACTTTATATTCTTAGTTTGTTGGTTGATCCTCGAACATATCAAGCCCAAGTGAAATCAATTATGAATGAAAATATATCAGGATCCAACTCAGCTGTTCCACAGAAAAGAGCACTACCATTAAATGATTTAGTAAACCATGAAAATGAAGAAAGTGTTAAATTACAAAAGGTGGTTAACTCTGAAGTTGATAAGGAGCCAACCAATGAAAATTTACAATCACACGAGGACTCAAATGATACTAAGGTGAATTTGAATTCTACTCCTATCGACAATGCGACTTCACCTTCAAATTTTCAAAAAGAATCATATGATGATTCAGATACAGACACAGATGATGATGGAGAAATTAATTTTGATGCAACTATGTCTTTTGATTATGATAAACAAGATTTAGAATCACCAGAAAAACCAAAAACGAAAGCAGCTGCTAAATCAAAAAAATCTAATTCCAAAACAAATTTGAGTGGAATTGTAGTCGACGAAATGAAAGAGGAGAGCTTGGTTAATAAACCAAAGGGCCCAGAGGATACAAACCCGTTACAACAGACGGAAAAAAAAGAGGATGAACAACAATCAATGTCAAAAGCAATTCATCATGAAACACTGAAAGACAATGCTCCAACGACGAAAAAAACTGAAAACGAATTACTATTGAAAATGGATGCAATTGAAGCAACAGAAGATATAAAATTAGAAGAAGATCCGGATAAAATAAAAATATCTAAATCTAATTCACCTGAATCTGGAAAAATTAAGGATATTTTTGTGGAAGAGCTTCCTTCAAAATCAAAAAAACAGAATCTTAAAAAAGATTTAGATATATTAAAAGAAATAAATGCTAGTTCGAAACCGAATAAATATAAAAATGCTCCAATCTGGGCTCAAAAATGGAGACCTTCTGTAAAAGTACTCGAAACTGTTGATACAAATGATATGAAATTAGATCAATCGATATTACAATTTATTCCTGATGATGATCTTACGAAGTCTGTACAAGATTGGGTTTATGCTACAATATATTCAATTGATCCGGATTTGAGGCAGTTTCTTGAATTCGAAATGAAATTTGGTCTTATTATTAGTGGGCATGGACCTGACAGAGTAAATCCGCCTATTTCTACACAAGCTGTATACACAGAGTTGGATGCCCATTTGACACCAAATGTCGATAAAATTCTATTTGAAGAGCTAATCAAATATATACAAGGTTTAACAAAGTTAAACGAAAATGCGAGTAAATTTAGCACAATTGAATCACATACAAAAGATTCTGTTTATAGGGTTGGAGTATCAACACAAAGACCTCGATTTTTAAGAATGAGCACTGATGTCAAAACTGGTCGTGTCGGAGATTTCATAGAAAAGAGACATGTTGCGGAATTGATGTTGTATTCGCCAAAAGATAATTACGATATAAAATTATCAATTAGTTTAGAATTACCAGTTCCAGAAAATGAGCCACCAGAAAAGTACATTAACGAGCAACCAATTAATGAAAGAACAAAACAACGTATTAGTTTTATTCATAATGATTCTTGTACAAGATTTGACTTAACAAGAGTTTCGAATCACAAACAGGGTATCAAAGGCAATGATACCGAACTAACCCATGAAATTGAGCTGGAAATAAATACCCCTGCTCTTCTCAATGCATTTGATAATATATCCAGTAATAGTAATGATTATGCGTCAATAATCAGAACATTTTTGAGCAATGGCTCAATTGTCAGACGAAAACTCACTTCTTTTTCGAATGCCATATATGAGGGTTCTAAAAAGGTTATGTAATAGTATTTTGATATAAATACATATAAATTTTGGGATTTTATAAAGAATATATATGTACATATATATCTATATAGTTATGCAATAATTTTCATTTCTTCGTTTGCCAGTATTTGAAAACAATTTAGATGTTGTGTTTTGATATGCCAGCATGGGTTAGAAGTTGGAACTCAAAATTCCTTGTTTAAATCACTGGACAATGACGTATAATGAGAGTTGGGTGATTCTTTTTCTTTTTGCTTTAAGAAACCTGAAAATTCTTCATTGAGGCCAGCATCTGATGAAGAGTTTCCAATGTTTGCTATTTTTATCGGAGAAGATGGAATCATGACTGCAGTATTATTGATATTTCCGCTATTATTTGCAGGTAAATTTTTCTCCATTTCACTATAGTTTTTTTGTGGTGAGGAAAACGGTACATTAAAAAAAGCTAACGTACTGTTTTTCTCTGATGATATAAAATCTTGTTTCATTTGTGATGTTTTCTTTGAAATTAATATGGGAATTTTTTTCAATTGATCTTGGCAAGATGTATCAACGTGCGATGTAGTGACTTGGTCAAGTTCCATCAATGGCATCGATAACGTGTCAATTGGAGATGTGCGATCAGCGTCACTAATAATTTCCTGGCTTATAACAACACTATTTTGGTCACTTTTTGTTTTAAAACAATCATTTTCATTCATTTTCAAAAATGAAATCTGCTGATTATCTAAAAGACTTTTGAAATGTCCATCTAAAAATTCCTGCTCGAATGAACCAACTTCATTCAACCATAACAGATTTTCTTCACCACTATTTTGTAACCTCGTCAAGTCATTAAGGTCAAAATCCATTATGGAGGGCTTATATGGTGGTGGAATGTTCTCTTTGTTCTCTGCATTTTTGTCAAAAAAACTGATGTTTGGTTTACTCATATCTTCTGGTTTTTGAGGATTTGTGAATTCAATTGATACTTTTTCGACTTTTTTATCTCCTTTATCCACATCTATATTATTTTCTCCACTTGTGTCTAAATTTCGTTTTCCTGAACTTGAAAGAATAATATCATCACTAGTTTGTCTCATGTTTTTGTTATTATTAGTGCTGCTATTGGTTTCAACCTCATAAGGTTTTGGGATCGCACTTTTTTCTGGAACATTGTGCAATCTTGAGCTGACAGTCTTTTTTTTCTTTTCATTGAAAAAGTTAAACCTGCTGTTGATATCATTTTCGACTATTTGATTGCGTGACACTGTATTTTCAGAGACAGTCGAAATGTCAGATGACAAAGTTTGTGATGGATTAACGTTATTAATATTTTTTGTCGATCTGTCAGCAACATATATTTTATGAGCCAAAGAGTTTGTTGGTAGGCCACTCTCCCTTATATTGTTGTTTGTTGGTTTTTGATTCCAAGAAGGCAATGATTGTGTACGAACTGCTCTTGGAGCCGGCATAGGATTGGTTTGCCTTTTAATATTAAACGTTGCGTTAGATTTATTTCGAAATTCAAATTTCGAGGTTTCAATATCCGATATTCCACTATGCTTTGCCATTTTCTTTTTCCTTTCCAAGATTGTTAAACGTGCAAATTTTATCCTTACCTCCAAATAATAAGAATTAGTTTTCGTTAATTTATGTGAATTAAATTTTTGTCTCGAAAAATGTCGAGGGTTTTGTCTAATCACACCGTTCACGGTATGTGTGTCCTTATTTTGGTTACTCTTTTTTTGGGATATCTGTTTATCTGCGTTGATATCTAATATACTCAAATCTTGCTTTATACGTGACAGCATCCCCAAATTTACGTATGGTGCCTCTTCCTCCGTCACATCTTTGAAATAAACATTATAATCAAAACCGTTTATTTTAGGATCGATACTAAAAATTTCTGGAGAACTTAATTTAATTTCTTTCAAAACTTGTTCTAAATCAATAAATCCAATATTAAAATTCTCATTTGGCATAACTTTAGATTCTTGTACAACATTTAAAATATCAACCTCCTTAGCATTACGCGAATATGTCATATATGAATTTGAGGAATTGATCTGATCAGATAGCATGAATATAGTTTTTAAATATACCTTCATCTTTTGTGCAAGTATCTTTGATATAAACGTAACAAAGTGGCAATCAACCTAATAAAAATGAACATGTACTAATCCTATTGCTGTGAAACCAAGTTTCAAAATGAAACCAAATAATTTTATTCAATACTTTCGCTAAATTGTAAGGGGAAAACTGTTATGTATTTTAGTATATTTGATAATATATTCTCAAATAGTCGGAATTGCAAATCTATCAATGATGAATATATTTTGGATTAACAACCTCAAAAAATTGGCCTGTCTTGATGCTTACACCTTTCGTCTACACTTAAAGAATATCAATCGATTGAACTTATTTTTAAGATCAATGAAAAGCAACTCATATGATGGTATATCAAGATACTTTCTTAAGAGTTATTGTATTGTATTTTTTTGTTTATATTTTGATTTTTATATCGTGAATGGTCGCTTCGCAGATATTCAGTCAATTTATCATGAACTTGATGCTACTTTCGATGCCAGAAATCATTCACGCGACTGTCCTCGTACAATGAATCATTTGTCAACAAGATAGTTTTCAATGTAAGTAATTTTTAGTTTTATTACAGAGGTCAAGGTTTATAACCATCTTGGAATCAGAATTCTTCTACTGAATGAAATTTGTAACGGAATGGGCTTTGAATTTATTTATTAACATTACTTTTCGTGATTTTTAGAGCTAAGATGATTTCAATCCAAGGATCTCTCCACATGGTGACGTTTATATAAAATTGTAATTTGATAATAGTTATAAGAGATTATATTCTCGCATAACGTAAAGAAATGTAATCAAATTTCTAAATACAAATGATAGGTACTTATGGAATCATAATTTCGGAAAACTCAATTCAATCAGTGTCTATCTTGCAACATCTTAAAATCAAAATTCGAATGTATAAGTTCTCCATTCTATGAAACTACTGGTTGAACGTCTGTTACTCTAAAAAGTCCAAGCGGTCAAGTCCATCATTAATAATGTTAGTATAAACAATTTTAGCACAGTTGCAAATTCTATCGATACGTTTGCATACAAAATTGTTTTTCCATCTCATCTCATCGAATTTTGAAATTTTTCATTGAAATTTATAATTTGTCTCAGAATCTCTCTGAGAAGGACAAATAGTTCCTTTGAAAAACTGATATTTGTAAGTTCATTTAGAAAAAATTTTCTTGTTGTAAAAGAAAATAGAAACATAATCGATGATTATAATTTGAATAATTAACTACTTTATTAACGATGACTTGATGAAGAAGATTTTAAAAAACTTTTAATATATGAATATAACATTTGTAGTGAGATTACAGGAATATTCTCTAATATATTTGAATAGAGGTAACTAAATTCGAAAGCAATTTACCGATTAGAGACATTTCTTTAGATACATAGCAATATTGCAAAAATGCCTCCAAAAAAAGTGCAAAGTTTAGACGACTTTCTAAACGATCAGAAGCCTGCAGGAAATTTAGTTCCTTCACCATTTGGTGGTTACTTTAAAAAGCAAGATGCAAGCCAAGTGCCTACTCAGAAAAATATCAATTCTTACAATCAGAAACGTAATTGGAATGACGGAAGTAACTACAACAAAGGTTCTTACCAAAATTATAATCAAGGTGGTCAACAATATTATAATCAAGGTGGCTACCAATACCATCAATCTGCTGTAACCCCCAATACTAGTGGGACTCCAACACCATCGGCTTCTTCTACAACGTTATCATCTTTAGCTGACAATGTCGCTAAATTGGAGGTTTCTTCAATATCTAATTTTCTAACAGCCATTTCACAAGCTGAATCACTCATTGATTGCAAGAAAAATGTTGATGCTATTATCCAAAAATTTATTGAAAGTGAGGATTATGTCAATATAAACTTGGAGGATTGGAAATTGAAGGAAATTTTAATAAAATTTTTAAAACCAAAAAACTCAGCTCTGGTTAGAGAGAGTGCCCTTTTGATAATCGATAAGCTAGCTCAATCTTTAACTGATAAACCTCCACAACAAATCTTTATGCTGAAATTTTTCGATTTAATTTTAGATTCTTACGCCGACAAAGATTCTAACATCAAGCGTGCTGCTCAACATGCTGCTAATTCATTAATCGGTGCTTTTACCCCTGAATCTTTGACATCGATGGTTTTACCAGTCATTCTTCAATATTTAGCTTCTGGTGCTAAATGGAACTCAAAGTTAGGTGCTTTAAGTATTATAGATAGAATTAGAGAGGATTCTCCAAACGATTTATTAGAGTTAACTTTCAAAGAAGCAATCCCAATTTTGACAGATGTTGCAACTGACTTTAAACCAGAGTTAGCTAAGCAAGCTAAACAATCATTATTGGAATACGTATCAATTTTGGATAACTTGGATTTAGTGTCTCGTTACGAGCTAATTGTTGACACTTTACAAAACCCACAAAAGGTTCCTGAATCAGTGAAAGCTTTATCTAGTGTTACTTTTGTTGCCGAAGTTACTGAACCGGCATTATCATTGTTGGTTCCTATCTTGAATAGATCATTAAATTTGTCTTCTTCATCTCAAGAGCAATTAAGACAAACGGTAATTGTTATCGAAAATTTAACCAGGTTGGTTAATAATCGTTATGAAATTGAAAGCTTTATCCCATTATTGTTACCAGGTGTTCAAAAGGTGGTAAATACTGCTTCATTACCAGAAGTTCGTGAACTAGCAGAAAAAGCTTTGATTGTTTTGAATGATGATGAGGAAGAAAGAATTGAAGGTAAATTTGAAGGCAGATTAACTCTTGATTCTGCAAAAAAATTCTTAACTGGAGAATTAAATAAGTTACCAGCTGATGACTTTGATAGCAAATTATCTGCTTTACTAAATGATGAATACGTATTTGTGAATTTATCCAGATATTTGGAAAACAATGCCAACGTTAATGATTGGAATAAAATTGAATTGTTTTTAACTTCGATATTGGGAGAAAAATATTCTGATTTCATAAAAGACTCATTTATCCATGATTTGAGATCGTTATATCATCAAGAAAAGGAATCCACCGACGAGGACGAAGGTATTGAGATCGTAAATACTGACTTTTCTTTAGCTTATGGTTCTAGAATGTTATTAAACAAAACAAGACTTCGTTTGTTGAAAGGTCACCGTTATGGTTTATGTGGTAGAAATGGTGCAGGTAAATCTACTTTGATGAGATCAATTGCTAATGGTCAACTGGAAGGTTTTCCAGATAAGAACACTTTGCGTACATGTTTTGTCGAACACAAATTACAAGGTGAAGAAGGTGAATTGGACTTAGTTTCTTTTATTGCATTAGATGAACAATTGCAAGACACTTCTCGTGATGAAATTTCTAAAGCTCTGGAATCGGTTGGTTTTGATGAAGAAAGAAGAGCCCAAACCGTTGGTTCCTTATCTGGTGGTTGGAAAATGAAGCTAGAATTAGCTAGAGCTATGTTACAAAGAGCTGATATTTTACTTTTGGATGAACCTACAAATCATTTAGATGTCTCCAATGTTAGATGGTTAGAGGAATATTTACTAGAAAATACCGAAATCACGTCTTTAATTGTTTCACATGACTCTGGATTTTTAGACACCGTTTGTACTGATATCATCCACTATGAAAATAAAAAATTAGCATATTATAAGGGTAATTTAGCTAAATTTGTCGAACAGAAGCCTGAAGCTAAGGCTTATTACACATTGACTGACTCTAATGCTCAAATGCATTTTCCTCCCCCAGGTATTTTAACCGGTGTAAAATCCAATACTAGGGCTGTTGCAAAAATGACTGATGTTACTTTTACATATCCTGGTAGAGAAAAGCCACAATTAGAACATGCTTCTTGTGCCCTATCTTTATCATCCCGTGTCGCTGTTCTGGGTCCTAATGGTGCCGGTAAATCTACTTTAATTAAACTTTTAACAGCTGAATTGGTTCCTGATGAAGGTAAAGTTGAAAAACATCCAAATTTACGTATAGGTTACATCGCGCAACATGCTTTACAACATGTTAATGAGCATAAAGAGAAAACTGCCAATCAATATTTGCAATGGCGTTATAAATTTGGTGATGATCGTGAAGTTCTTTTGAAAGAATCAAGAAAAATATCTGATGATGAAAAAGAATTAATGAAAAAGGAAATTGATATAGATGACGGTAGAGGTCCAAGAGCGATTGAAGCAATTGTAGGTAGACAAAAGTTAAAGAAATCATTTCAGTATGAAGTTAAATGGAAATGGTGGAAACCTAAATACAACTCTTGGGTTCCTAAAGATGTTTTGGTTGGCCATGGTTTTGAAAAGTTAGTTCAAAAGTTTGATGATCATGAAGCATCTAGGGAAGGTTTGGGTTATCGTGAACTAACTCCTTCTGTTATCACTAAACATTTTGAAGATGTTGGTTTAGATGCTGAAATTGCTAATCACACCCCAATGGGTTCTTTGTCTGGTGGTCAATTAGTTAAAGTTGTTATTGCTGGTGCAATGTGGAACAATCCTCATTTATTAGTTTTAGATGAACCTACAAATTATTTGGATAGAGATTCTTTGGGTGCTTTAGCTATGGCCATTAGAGAATGGAGTGGTGGTGTTGTAATGATTTCACATAATAACGAATTTGTCGGAGCTTTATGTCCCGAACAATGGATTGTTGAAAATGGTAAATTAACTCAAAAAGGTATGGCTGAAATTGATCAATCAAGGTTTGAAGATGGTGGTAATTCAGAAGCAGTTGGTTTAGCCAAGAAAATGTCCTCACCATCTGTTGTAGACGATGATTCACCAGCTAACATCAAAGTGAAGCAAAGAAAAAAGAGATTAACCAGAAATGAAAAGAAAGTACAAGCTGAACGTCGTCGTTTACGTTACATTGAATGGCTGTCTTCACCAAAAGGTACTCCAAAACCTGTGAATACTGATGATGAAGATGAAGATGGGGAAGAATAGACAACACAATATATATAAATGTATATATATATATATATATATATATA
>JAKTPK010000198.1:84106-115210 GCA_030557565.1 Tetrapisispora arboricola | reverse complement strand
TATATATATATATATATATATATATGTTTCGACATCAAAAATATTTACAGTTTATAGAAATTGTTGGTTTGAAATGTAAAAATGTCATGTTTGGTTGAACAAACGTAATCTAATCACTGCGTTATTTGTGGTATGTCAAAACATATATATTTTGATTACTTTTGGTTGTATTCGAGACGTTCTCTTTAATCTTCAAACAGTACAAGGTTGGTCAGTCATTGTTACTGTCACTGTCACTGTTTCATTCACAAGATTTTACCGCTATCATTATTTACGACAAAGTGTATGCATTGAGTACATCAGTTAAAATCTTTGGTCACTATGAATAATTTTTTGGAAGTATATAATTTTGAAGACCAAAGACCTTCAGCAACTACAGCTAGAGATTTGTGTAATCCAATTATCATGGTTATTTGATCCATATTACATTATCCATCGAAAGACCATATCGTAGATATTGCTATATTCCTAATTGTATTGATTATCTTCAAATGATTATTATGCTCATTTTTTTAGTGCGCTTTTCACTGTTCGGTTACTTCCTGATTTTGCAGGGACTACAAAAGTAGGTGACACTAATGCTAACTTACTTCGGGTAATTTATGTAAGCCAGGCCGACGAAAAGTTTAATTAGAACAAAAGAATAATTAATAAATTTTTTTTTCATTTGTTTTCTGACTTTTTCAATAGAATGGAAAAAATAAAATCGATGAGATGCTATCACTAAATTTTTTTAAATTTTCCAATCTAATATTTATGATCATATTGAATTCATTTCTTAAAATTAAATTATAAATGAACGGTAGTAACACTCATTTTTTTTGGTGAAATCAATAACTTTGTGTTTATCTTATCAACATTTTGTTTCATTTGTGAATACATGGACTTAAACGTAATAATACTAAAAAATTACAGTAGATCAGCCATTTGATCTAATTAGAACCCCCGCCGCTTGTTGTGTTATAGATATTAATATTAATCCATAAAAGATCCATCAGTGAAAACAATACCATCTCTTTTGAATATTAACAGAAGTATTTAATATCAGTTTTGAGCAATGAAGGAGGTTGTTGTTAGCGAGACACCAAAAAAGATTAGTGGTTTAGAGTTTAGTGCTCTGAGCTCATCTGATATTATTGCACAATCTGAAGTTGAAATTTCCACTCGTGATTTATTTGATTTAGAAAATGGTCGTTCTCCAAAGGAAGGTGGTGCCTTGGACCCAAAAATGGGTGTCTCATCATCGTCATTAGAATGTACCACCTGTCATGGTAATCTAGCGTCCTGCCATGGTCATTTTGGTCATATCAAATTATCTTTGCCAGTTTTTCATGTTGGTTATTTTAAAGCGACTATACAAATTTTACAAGCTATTTGTAAGAGCTGTTCAGCTATTTTATTGAGTGATGATGATAAAAGACAATTTTTACGTGAATTGCGTAGACCAGATATAGATAACTTGAAAAGAATGAGCATCTTGAAAAAAATTTTAGATCAATGTAAAAAACAGAGAAGATGTTTAATTTGTGGTGATCTTAATGGTGTTGTTAAGAGAGCCGCTGCAGGTTCAGGTTCAGCTTCATTGAAGATCATTCATGATACTTTTCGTTGGGTTGGTAAGAAAAGCGTGCCAGAAAAAGATAAATGGATTGGAGATTGGAATCAAGTATTAGTCAATAATCCAGAATTAGAGCGTTTTGTTAAAAGATGTTCAGATGATTTAAACCCACTGAAAACTTTAAATTTATTCAAACAAGTTAAAAATGAAGATTGTGAATTATTAGGTATTGATTCAACTGTGCCATCTGGTAGACCAGAAACCTACATTTGGAGATATTTGCCCGCTCCACCAGTTTGTATTAGACCATCCGTGATGATGCAAGACTCTCCTGCTTCTAATGAAGATGATTTAACTGTAAAACTTACTGAAATTGTTTGGACTTCTTCTTTGATTAAGGCTGGTTTAGAAAAAGGTATTTCAATTAATAATATGATGGAGCATTGGGATTATCTACAATTATCTGTAGCAATGTATATCAATTCAGACTCAGTAAACTTATCAATGATGCCGGGTTCAAACGGTGGTGCCAAAACAAAACCAATCAGGGGTTTTTGTCAACGTTTAAAAGGTAAACAAGGTAGATTCAGAGGTAACCTATCAGGAAAGCGTGTTGATTTTTCAGGTAGAACTGTTATCTCTCCAGATCCAAATTTATCTATAGATGAAGTTGCTGTACCTGATCGTGTTGCTAAAGTTTTAACATATCCTGAAAAGGTTACCCGATACAATAAGGATAAATTAAGACAATTAGTAATTAACGGTCCTAATGTGCATCCTGGTGCAAACTATGTATTAAAATCAAATGAGGAAGCAAGAAGAAACTTAAGATATGGTAACAGGGTTAAACTAGCAAAACAGTTGCGTATTGGTGATATTGTTGAGAGACATTTAGAAGATGGTGATATTGTTCTATTCAATCGTCAACCCTCTTTACACAGATTATCAATCTTATCTCATTTCGCTAAAATCCGTCCATGGAGGACTTTTAGACTTAACGAATGTGTGTGTACTCCATACAATGCAGATTTTGATGGTGATGAAATGAATTTACACGTTCCTCAAACTGAAGAGGCTAGATCCGAGGCTATAAACCTAATGGGTGTAAAGAATAACTTACTAACACCGAAATCTGGTGAGCCAATTATTGCAGCTACCCAAGATTTTATCACTGGTTCTTATTTGATTTCTCATAAAGATTCTTTTTTTGATAGAGCAACTCTGACTCAATTACTTTCAATGATGTCTGATGGTAGCTTACAATTTGATATACCATCTCCTGCAATTTTAAAACCACAATGTTTATGGACTGGTAAGCAAATATTTTCCTTATTGATTAAGCCAAATAACAAATCTTCTGTCGTAATTAACCTAGATGCAAAAAATAAAGTATATATTCCACCAAAACACAAACATTATCCAAGTGAAATGTCACAGAATGATGGTTATGTTATTATTAGAGGTTCTAAAATTTTGTCAGGCGTTATGGATAAATCTGTTTTGGGTGATGGTAAAAAACACTCAGTTTTTTATACAATCTTGAGAGATCACGGTCCACAAGAAGCTGCCAATGCAATGAATAGGATGGCCAAATTATGTGCTCGTTATTTGGGTAATAGAGGATTTTCTATTGGTATTAGTGATGTTACTCCAGGTGAAGATTTAAGCCGTATGAAAGAACAACTTGTAGAAATAGCTTATAAAAAATGTGATGAATTGATTGATCAATATAAAAGAGGTCAACTGGAAACTCAACCAGGTTGTAACGAGGAACAAACATTAGAAGCTAAAATTGGTGGGTTGCTGTCAAAAGTTAGAGAAGAAGTCGGTGATGTTTGTATAAATGAGTTAGATAATCTTAATGCACCATTGATCATGTCAACATGTGGTTCCAAAGGTTCTAATCTAAATGTTTCACAAATGGTTGCAGTTGTTGGTCAACAAATTATTTCAGGTAATCGTGTTCCAGATGGTTTTCAAGATCGTTCCTTACCACATTTTGAAAAAAATTCTAAAACTCCTCAATCGAAAGGTTTTGTGAGAAATTCATTTTTTTCTGGTTTAACGCCTCCGGAATTTTTATTTCATGCTATTTCTGGTCGTGAAGGTTTAGTTGATACAGCAGTTAAGACTGCTGAAACTGGTTATATGTCACGTAGATTGATGAAATCATTGGAAGATTTATCATGTCAATATGATAATACAATCAGAACATCATCGAATGGTATTGTCCAGTTTACTTATGGTGGTGATGGTTTGGACCCTCTAGATATGGAAGGTAACGCCAAACCAGTGAATTTCAAAAGGACATGGGATCACGCAAATAATATCACATTTGAAAAAGACAAAAAGGGACTCTTGCCTTATGAAATTATTGAAAAAACAAACAAAATTTTAGAACCATACGAAAAAGTATTGGTTAGGTATGACAATGTCGGAAAAATTGTGTCCAAAGAAGACTACAATAAAGACGAATTTGTCGATCAGCTTGATGCCGAAAGAGAATTTTATGAATCCATCAGAAAATTTGTGTATGAACAAGCAGAAAAGTTGGCGAGAATCAGAAAAACTAAAGGTCTAAATGAGTTATTACATGAGCCTGGAAAAGAATTTCAAGACATTGATCTTGATGAAACAGCTCCAACTTATGTGAGGGAAGTTGTTGATAAATTGTGCAAGATCACCGAAAGTAACATTAATAAATTTTTGGAAATTGCGATATTTAAATACCGTAAAGCCAGAGTGGAGCCAGGAACAGCAGTTGGTGCTATTGGTGCACAATCCATTGGTGAACCAGGTACCCAAATGACTTTGAAAACTTTCCATTTTGCAGGTGTTGCTTCGATGAACGTCACGTTAGGTGTTCCTCGTATAAAAGAAATTATTAACGCATCTAAAACCATTTCTACCCCTATTATCAAAGCAGTTCTGGTAAATGATACTGATAGAAGAGTAGCAAGGGTTGTGAAAGGGAGAATTGAAAAAACTTTATTGTCAGATGTTGCATATTATATTGAGGATGTCTACAGAGATAATATGTCCTTTATAAGAGTTAAGATAGATTTGTCTACAATCGATAAACTTCAATTAGAGCTAACAATCGATGATATTGCAGTTGCCATTTCAAAAGCTCCAAAATTGAAAATAGATACTTCTAATATTCATGTAGTTGGTAACGATAAAATAGCCATAAACGTATATGAAGAAGCAACAAAATCTATCTCTACTTCAGCCAAAGAGCCGCCTGAAAATAACGTTTTTTACAAAATGCAAGCCTTACGTAGAGCATTACCAAATGTCGTAGTCAAAGGTCTGCCTGATATTGCTAGGGCCGTTATTAACATTAAAGATGACGGAAAAACAGAACTTTTGGTAGAAGGTTATGGTTTGAGAGATGTTATGTGTACAGATGGTGTCATTGGTACAAAGAGTTCCACAAATCATATTTTAGAAATATTCAATGTCCTCGGTATCGAAGCTGCCAGATCAAGCATTGTCGGTGAAATTGATTACACAATGAGTAATCATGGTATGAGTGTCGATCCTCGTCATATTCAGTTACTGGGTGATGTTATGACGTTTAAAGGTGAAGTTTTGGGTATTACAAGATTTGGTTTGAGTAAGATGAGAGATTCAGTTCTACAACTGGCATCTTTTGAAAAAACTACAGACCATCTTTTCGATGCAGCATTCTATATGAAGAAAGATGAAGTTGAAGGTGTTTCTGAATGTATCATTCTTGGACAAACTATGTCAATTGGTACTGGTGCCTTCAATATCATTAACAATACCGATATAAGCCTCGAGGAAATCAAGCCTAAGAGAACTCTGTTTGAAAGTTTGGTTACTTCGCACGATCATAAAAAAATGAACTAAGTCATCAAAACTTATTAATAAAACCGATTTTACAAAATTATTGCATCTTACTGATAAACTTTTTTAATTTATATGTAATAATGATAGCCATATAGATATAAAAATTTCGTAGTAAAATTAAAGGACTTACTTGCTGGGTTACTTAAAAGTTTAATATGTATTCGAACAAGATGATCACAACTTTACATAGTCCAGCCAAAATTTTATTGCAATTCATTATACAACAATCGAGTCATATAGCTTGGAATAATCAATAAAAAATTGCTTAAACAGTTCAATTTGTAATTCAATATCGGCAGCACCACCAGTTTCTCTAATAGAGTGCATACTCAAAATAGCATTACCTAAATCTAAGGTTCTTATTCCGGTTTTTGATGCTAAAATTGGACCAATTGTCGAACCACATGGTGAATCATTTTTTACCACAAACAGTTGTAATGGAACTTTAGCTTTGTCAGCTATCTGTTTGATAAGAACTAAACCAGGAGAATTGGTCATATAACGTTGATTGGCGTTTATTTTTATGACTGGACCAGCTCCTAGTTGAGGTTTGTGATCTTCTTCATACTTAGAACTATAGTTTGGATGAACACCATGTGCTACATCTGATGATAAAAAGAATGATTTAGCGGATGATTCTAACAAGAGTGATCTTGGGGCACCATTCACAACTGAAAAAGTCAACCTTTCCAAAATGTTTGGCAGAAAATTGGAATCAGCTCCCTGAGCTGTTGAAGATCCAATTTCTTCATGATCAAAGCAAGCTAATAAACGAATACCATTTTCGTTTCCTAAATCGACGTCAGAGGCACTAGATAAACCATGCATGGAAGTGAAACAAGAGGTCAAATTATCTAATCTCCCTGAAAAAACAAATTCTTCATGCAAACCTCCCAAGCAGGATGGTTTGTTATCATACAAAATCAATTCAAAGTCTTCAATTAGGTTTACTGAAGAAAGTGAAATTTCTTCAGCAATCAATTTTAATAAATCTTCATGATGTCTTTCAAAGATGGATTTAATTGAAGAAAATTGAGATTCTGATAATTGGGAATCTGCATTTCCACAACAACCAGATGGCTTTCCAGAAGTTTCAACGAGACCTGCAATAGGTAACAATTGAGATTCCTTGTTGAACTCAAAACGTTCATTAACAGATCTATCTAGGTGGATAGCTAAAGTTGGAATTTTTAGAAGTGGCTTTTTAAGATCAACTAATTTAGATTCGATTTGACCTGATTTCTCATTTTTACACATAACTCTACCAGCAATAGAAAGATCAGAATCAAACCACGAATGCCATATACCTCCACCGTAAACTTCAACACCAATTTGTTGAAATTTTTCTTTGACTTTTTTAGAGTTAGGCTTAATTCTCAAGACTGGAGAATCTGTGTGAGCACCAGTTATAGCAATTGGATTACCTGCTTTCCAATTATTTCCCACAACAAAAGCAATAATTGATGAGTTATTTCTTGTGACAAAATATTTACCTTTTGGCTTAATATCTTTGCCAAATTCCCATGACTCCGTTTCTTTTAATTCTTGGAAATTATAATTTGACAAATGTGATTTAATGTTTTGAACTGCATGGTATGGTGTTGGTGAAGCATTCAAGAACTTAACAAACTCTTGGGCGTAGTTTTGATTAGATGAAGTGGACATTTTTCTTAGATGTATTTTCAACATATATATTTTTACTTCACTGAAATTCTACTAAAAGATTCTAGTTTTTATTTATCTAATATCTTGTTTGTGATAGAAACAGCATTCACTTGAATTATCTTTCAGCTTCTTCAAATCATCCACACATATTGATTAATCTCTTCACAATGTTATATCAGTGATTTTGCAACCGCCGGTGATATCAAGCCGAATTCTTAATACTGAGTTTTGCTACGCGCAATAATTCTGATCAAATCACTTATCCAGTAAAGGTATTCAAACATTAGGCTCTATAATGGAAACATTTGATTGAAAACACACACTCATTGGAATCATAGGGAAAACCACAACAATCAAAGATGATTGTATAGGTATAAATAGATTATGTTTTGCTGTTAAATTGTTTTGATAAAAACGCTATCATTTCAACACTTTGGGTGAAAGAGATTTCAAAGTTAATGCACGACATATTCACAAAAATTATAATTAACAATTTACCCAAATCCTCTTAGAAATAAAGGTAACATTCTTTCAATAATTTTAATCACCATCCATGAACACCAATAAACCAATACAAATGGAGAGCTTGCCTTAACTTAAAAAATAGCATTAGCAGCTTCAGCACTTCATAACTTTTGATTATAAGAGATATTGAATTCACTTCTTGTTTGATAATACGAAGTTAACCCATGAATACTGGAATCATTAGTAGTGCAGTAAATTCACATATTGGCTTCTGTTGAAGACGCAATATCCAGAGGTATGGCAATCAAGAGAAAGCGACTTCTATAGCCTGCACGACTTGTAGAACCCGTATAAAGTTGACACTTTCTGACTTATTGAAAATTGATAATACATTAGAAAGCAAATATATTTAAACGTTTGCTCAATGATTGGAATTGTAGTTTCACAAATAACAATATAACAACCAAATGGATATGTGCCAATCGGTTGACTAAGTGACATGACTGTAAAATCAAACAAGCTGTTACCCGCCCACACTACAAGCAGCTCAAGCAGGTGGTTTTTAAGCAGGTGGCAAAATGGATCCCTCATGTAAAGTATAGCTCAAGAACTGGTGCAACAGTAGTAGTTTAATAAACACTTTAAAATCATCATAAGAACTCAAAGAATACAGTTTCATCGTCAAATCAAAGGGAATACCAAGCCATCCTATCATCGAATTACTAAGTCATTTTTTACGCAAAATCAACCAACTGTGTAGAATAATTATTATAGAAAAATCAGATATATCCCAGTACTCGGATATTACTTTAGTTGTACACATCATATTTGTTCATTGACAATTCAAAATTGGTTAAGTTGGGTTTTAATTGAAGAACAAAAAAACACAAGCAAACAATCTCAAATATTTCAGATATGGCAAGCACACTATCAGTTCCAAAACAACTTAAATTTAGGGCCGGTATTGCAACATTTAACGAAGATACTAAAGAATGTATACCCCTAGCGACTCAAGGTGAAATCAAGATACAAGCAAATGAAGAAGAAGTGGAATTGGGTTTTTATGATTTTGAATGGAAAGCAACAGAGGATACAAACAATGCAAACAACACACCAATTAATTTAATCTTAATACCTGGCGAAACAGTCTTTGTTCCGATTAAGTCATGTGAAACAGGAAGAGTTTTTGCAATTATATTTTCATCAAATGAAAAATATTTCTTTTGGTTACAAGAGAAGAATCCATCAAATTTGAAAATAAATGAAGCTGGTCCAAAAGACATGGAAATATATAACCAAATCACTGCTATCTTAACATCATTCGAAGACAACGAAGATGCAGAAGAGAATGAAAATGATGCATTACTTAATGAAAAAGAAAAGGATGTTGATATGAATTAATTATATATCAATGATTTCTTGTGGCATACGATTATTTACTACGTAATTTGTTCATCATTGTGATATTGAGAAAGATTAGTAATTCAGAGTAAGAAGAATACACATTAGTATGAGGTTTGCTTTCAATACATTTCAACACTTCAATAGTGAATACTTAAATGAATATAATATATATATTAGTAAAAGTATCTATACGCTTTAGATTAGTTTTTCAATAGTGGATATTCAGATATACTGCAAATAACTATCCTCAACAAGTAAACTAACTTCTATTTGTAATGTTAATAAATAATGGAAATGTTATTGAATAAAAAACTGAATAGCTGTATTCACATTTATCTAAGAATTAGCATTAGTAATGTATTAAGTACACTATTCTGTCATCGCTCATCTTCTTTTAAGTTTTGAGTTTTTAGGAACCGCCAACGCAGTAGAGCAAAATTGAAAATTTTTAAAGTGCCGGTTTCCAGTATTACCTACAAATAAACCTATAATAACTGTTTGATATATTATTTTTGACCTCATCGCTTATTTTAAACAAAAATAATTTCAATAAAACTACTGATTGTTATTGCAACTAAATATTTAAGGTATTAACCTTTGTATTCCGAATAAAATTATCCATCTCGAGTTAACTGTCGATGTCATATTCCGAAGATACCTCTTCAGAATTTGTCCCACCTGTCTTATCCACTGGGCAAGACGAAAATGCCTTCTCATTTCAAAGGTATTCAACAACTGATAAACAAAGGGAATTTTATTTAGGTCAGTTTGATGAAAATACGTTAGACGAGAAGATTTTTGAATATTATAACTTAGCGGAATTGGTTAACTATTTTGAAACCCATACAGAATACCATAACATTACTCTTCAATTTCCTGATTCATTGATACAAGATTCAAGCATTGTTACCAAGCTATTGCAAAAAAACTTGGTTAATAATTCATATGAAAAAGATTTGGAAGTACCACAAAGACATTTTTGGGTTTTAGCGGATACTGCGTATAGTGCATGTTGTGTAGACGAAGTTGCATCTGAGCATGTTAACTCTCAAATTGTCATCCACTTTGGGGATGCTTGTTTAAATGCAATACAAAAACTACCTGTGATTTATTCATTTGGTAATCCTTATTTGGATATATCTAAAGTAGTTCAAAAATTCAAAGAAGAATTCACAGATGTTAATGAAAAAATATGTTTGATGGCAGATTTCCCTAATTCAAAAAACCTGTCCTTAGTCTATATAGAGCTGAAAAAACAAGGTTACAGCAATATATATCTAACTGCAGTTGATGAATGTGCGACTACTGATAATGTTACAATTTTAGGCAACGTTGAGTTATCTTCAAATTTCAACAAAGTGTACAAATTTAATAACAGAGTTTTATTTTCAGAACTTGAAAATCAGTTATTAGAAAGTGACGATCAACTTCGAGACAACTTCAAACTATTTCATATATCGAAACCACAAGATCCACAATTATTATATTTGACTACTTTATTTAGTTCTGTCACACTCTATGACATAGTAGATCATTCAATAATTAACGGCCCATTCCCATCTTTGATGAAACGTTACAAATATATGCATGTTGCAAGAACCGCTGGTTGCATAGGGATATTAGTGAATACTTTATCATTAAAAAACACCAAAGAAACTATAAATAGGTTAGCAAAGCTTATCAAGGATAGTGGTAAAAAACATTATTTGTTTGTTGTAGGGAAGCCTAACGTAGCAAAATTAGCAAATTTTGAGCCGATCGATATTTGGTGTGTCTTGGGTTGTGGTCAAAGCGGTATTATTTTGGATCAATACAATGAATTTTATAAACCTATCATAACACCGTATGAGCTGACAATGGCATTGAATAAAGAAGTAACTTGGACCGGTAAGTGGTTGGTAGATTTCAAGGAAGTTCTAAAAGAAATAATGGAAGAAGAAGAAGATAATTTGGAAAATGAAGCCGACCCATTAGAGGTTAAAGCTGAAAGTTTATTGCCTGAATTTGATGCTGTGACCGGTAAATATGTGAGCAATTCTAGGCCACTTAGAAATATTGCTCATCTTTCCATCGAAAGCCCTCAAGGTAATAATAATACTTCTAAAGAGTTGATAAAGAACGTATCTGGTGGGGTTATCATCAAAGGTACTGTGTCAACATCAGCTGCGACTTTACAAAACCGTGAATGGTCAGGTCTTGGTAGTGATTTCACCACTCAAGAAGGGTATGAAGAAGACGGTGCAACTTTGGAGCAAGGTATTAGTGGTGTTGCCCGTGGTTATGAATTTGATAGACAAGCGAATTAATATTTAATTTTGAAAAAAACAACTATTTTTTTTAGGGAAACTTTATATAATATTTATCCATGTACATTTATAAAAACAACATGAGTATTATTCATAATTTATTTCATACTTAGTTTGAAGTAAATTATTCATAGAAGTAAATTATTCATAGAAGCATGCTGATTGTATTCACGTAACCAAAATTTTGAATTTTCGGGTAAGGCAAATGATTGAATCTTTGAAAATAATTACTTGGCTATATAAAAATGTTTAATTTTAGAATAACTTTTATATATA
The DNA here is from genome assembly GCA_030557565.1 of Tetrapisispora arboricola. Taxonomy (NCBI): domain Eukaryota; kingdom Fungi; phylum Ascomycota; class Saccharomycetes; order Saccharomycetales; family Saccharomycetaceae; genus Tetrapisispora; species Tetrapisispora arboricola. The sequence goes on along the minus strand of JAKTPK010000198.1, from coordinate 103,660 downwards.
AAAAATGTCACAAAGAAAACCATACATACAATCTATAAGAATTGTACTGGTGATAATCGTCAATTCAGTTTATACAATAACACAAGTAGAATATGGGTGCTTCCTCTTCAAAGTTAATCGAAAATCTGCTGGAGGATACCAATTTTGATAGGGATGAAATTGAAAGGTTAAGAAAAAGATTTATGAAATTAGATAGTGACAGTTCTGGATCTATAGATAAAAAAGAATTTATGAGTATACCTGGAGTGTCCTCTAATCCTTTAGCAGCAAGAATTATGGAAGTTTTTGACTCTGATAATAGTGGAGACATTGACTTTCAAGAATTTATTACAGGCTTGTCCATATTCAGTGGTCGCGGCGGTAAAGATGAGAAGCTAAAATTTGCATTTAAAATTTATGATATTGACAAAGACGGTTATATTTCTAACGGGGAACTGTTCATTGTTTTAAAAATAATGGTGGGAAATAATCTAGATGATGAACAACTACAACAAGTCGTTGATAGAACCATAATGGAAAATGATCTTGACGGGGACAACCATTTAAGTTTCGAAGAATTCAAAAGTGCTATCGAGACAACAGAAGTTGCCAAAAGTTTGACTTTATCTCTCGGTGTGTAAAGTCATAACTACTTTGTTTTATAAAATATTTAGCATGCCAAATTGATATAGGAAAAACGAAATTACAATATATAAATGTAAACAAACATAACATAAGGTTCTATTTTATCTTACTTTGAACACAACTCCATCTTTTTAAAAAAACATGACTTCGATATTGAGTGTTAAAGCAAGGAAACCAATAACATTGTTTTGAAACTTCATTAAATGGTTATTTTTATTTTTTTTTCAGTAGCCATGTATATTATTAATTGACTAAGTATTGTGAACCTTTTTTCTTTTAGATTCAACGCATATATATGAAACCCTTTTCTTATTTATCAATCACCATACTTTCATATTCTTCCTGACAGCTACGGCGTATATCCATTCATATGGCTCTTTTTACAAATTAGTTGGTTTCGTGGTCTAGTCGGTTATGGCATCTGCTTAACACGCAGAACGTCCCCAGTTCGATCCTGGGCGAAATCATTATTTTTTTATTTTGCAGTTCTATCGTATACCCAACCCCACTTCCATTCCTCCCTCGTAGAGTTCATCTCCGCTTTCAGGCACTTATTCCAGAAATCTATGACAAGAAATGGACCTCTTAAATTTCTTACAAACATATCTTGTGAAACCTTCGGCGTTAAACTTTTTTTCTGATGTTAGTTTATTTCTACGAACTCCTCACCATAAATACTAACGATAATCATCGTATTTGAGTTAAAGGAATGACTGCTTTCAATAATTGATCAACTTTAGCCTTTAGTTTTTGACATGTACTGTTATCAACTAAGTATTTGGGGTGACTTACTACTCAAATCGATAATACAAAACCGTGGGCGGTCAATTTTATAAAGGTTTCTAAAGCCTTTTTATTTTGTAACTCATATAAATTATATAAATTAAATAATTTGTATATATAAGTAAGCGAGTAAATGATTCCTAATCTATTATATAGATACATAGATACATCGTATATATCTGTATATAATATATCTATATGTATATATTGTAAAGTTTTACCTTGATAAATCAATGATATTACTTAAGAAAGATTTGACAGATTAAATATAAAATATTGATAAGGCAATATAAATATATTGAAATGATAATAAACAAAAAGCTTTTAGAAATTTACAATAAAAATAGAGTAACTATTTTGAGGGTATCTTACATACTGTTATTGTATTCAACTTTCAAAAATAGTCTTTGGAGTGAAACGACTAAAAAATCTAAAAATCGTCAAAGAAGGAAAAAATTAGTCAAGGATGACTCTGTTGAACTTGATGACAATCAAGTTACAGAGCCTGTGGTTGATGATGATTCCGAGAATAACACCAACTTAAACAAATTGAAAGTCAAGGAGCCTTCGCAGTCTCTAACAAATAATTTTATATTTAAATTAATATTGAAAGATAAAAAATGTCTTTTACTGTTCTTGGCTCAGTCGTTCTTATTGGTATTGAGAACTTTTCTAACTTTGCATGTTGCTACACTGGATGGTAAATTAGTTTCCTCATTGGTAAAAGCCAAATATATGGATTTCATAAAGATTTTATTGGGACAATGGATGACATTAGGTATCCCAGCAAGTTTTATTAATGCTCTGATACAATATGTGACGAAACTGTGTGCTATTACTATCAATAAAAGATTGTCAAATAATTTGTTGAACAGCTATTTGAAAAATTATAAAGTGTTTTATTCAGTTGTAACAAATTCAAACAGTCCAGTAAAAGTGACATCAGTAAATAATAACGAGACTAATGCTAATTCATTGTCTTATTCCGATAAAATTGATAACAGTAATAAGCTAAGTCTTAAGGCTTCTGAAATACAAGATCATTTAACTCGTGACATTTATCAATTTTCGAACAATTCTTCTATGTTGTTAAATCAATTACTGAAGCCAACTTTGGATTTGATTTTATGTTCGTTTAAGTTACTTACTGGTAATACCACCATGATGGGAGAAAGTACATTGGTACTTGGGCTGATAGTCAATTTTTCAAACTCTTTCTTACGGATCATTCAACCAAACTTCACTCAGTTGACTATGATCCGTTCTTCCTTAGAAAGTTGGTTCCGTACACTACATTCTAATATTCATTCGAACAATGAAGAAATTGCTATACTTAGGGGACAAGAGAAAGAGTTATCAAATTTGGATTATTCATTTTATCAATTGGTATTGTTTTTAAACAGAGAAATTAAAGCAAGAGCCCTATATGATTTTGCAACAAATTTTGTGATAAAATACACTTGGGGGGTTGCTGGATTAATATTATGCTCTATTCCGATCTTTTTTGGTCAAAAAGATGCCACAGGTAAAATCAAAAATAGAGATGTTATTGCAGAATTCATTACCAATAGAAGATTGTTATTGACAGCTTCTGGTTCTGTCGGTAGATTTGTTGAATTGAAAAGAAATGTCCAACAACTGAAAGGTATTTATATGAGATTAAATTGTTTCAATGAATCTTTGGAATATAACTTAAGTACAGACGTGGAATCAAATGACCACAAGACAGATAATTTGATATCATTTGATAATAATAAAATTCAGTTTATCAATGTACCATTAATTACACCTACTAATCAAGTATTAGTACAGGAACTCAATTTTAAATTAGAGCATGGAGATCATTTGTTAATAATTGGGCCAAACGGGTGTGGTAAGTCATCTCTTTTCCGCATATTAGGAGGATTATGGCCGGTACATAAGTCTAATATCGAAGGGCATGAAACAAAATTAATAATGCCTTCAAAAAACTCTGAAAAAGAATGCACAATTTATTACTTACCCCAAAGACCATATATGGGAAATAGGTCATCATTCAGAGAGCAAATTATATACCCAGATTCTTTAGAACAATTTGAAACAAGATTTGAAGGGGATTACATTAAAGGTGATGGATATTTGATCGAAATTCTTAATTTATTAGATCTCGATGATTTGATCAATGAAAATATGTCGCTTGTGCTTGCCACCAAATCCAAAACTGATCAAGGTAACGAGTTGAACAATTCTGTTGAAATTCGTGACAGTTTTGATTTGATCAGAAACTGGTCAGATGAATTGTCTATTGGTATTCAACAGCGTTTAGCCATGGCAAGGCTTTATTATCATAAACCAAAATTTGCCGTACTAGATGAATGCACATCTGCAGTTTCTCCGTCAATGGAACAAAGAATGTATGAGAATGCTCAAAAATTTAATATTTCTTTGATTTCCGTCTGTCATAGAACAAGTTTGTGGCACTTCCATAATTATCTACTAAAATTTGACGGTAAAGGAAGTTACAAATTTGGACAATTCAATCCAGTCGAAAGATTATCAAATGAAGAAAAGTTGGCAGAGCTTAGTGTGATATTAGATCAACAGGCTCCAATATGGGAGAAAAGGTTACAAGAGCTAACCGAAGCAAGAAAATCAAATATTATTAAAAAGTCACATACTGATTTGAAAGCTATGGAAGGAATTCAAAAAGATTTCAATTCAAGGCCAAGAAGTCCTGTAAAATTATTACTAATGAATGAGAGTGATAGATCTTCTCTTTCACTAACTGGTGATGACAAAGCAAAGCTAAAAAATAAAACACATATAAAAAAAAAATCTACTCTAAACAAAGATCCTTCAAAAAATAATACTAAGTTAAAAGGAGACAAATAACTCAATATTTATAAATAAGAAAATATAACTTAGAAGCATCAGCCAAACTACTTACTTTTGTAAAATCATATAATACATAAATATTATATCTTAATTTTCATTGTTTCAAACATATCAATGACATTCAATATTTTTACTAACTTAAGGGAAAAGCGATTTCCATACAGTTTCAAAATAACGTACGGAAGGCTTAATTGAAAATAACTTAGTTATCAAAAAAAGAATGATGATAAACACTCAGACGTTGTTTATTAATCTTTATAGAAAGAAGGATAACTCAAAGTTGACTGCATGATATATGAATTGATTATCAAATAATATAATAGAAAGCGCACCATAAATTTATCGATGGAATGTTGGCGATATGTAGAGGTGACTAACTCAGGTCAACCAATCTTAAGAGAAAATGAGAAAGACATTTTGATTGAAGATAAGATAGGCTTATACCACGGAAAAACTCGAATAAAGCATCGGCAATCTGGAAGACTCTTTTTGACGTCTCAAAGACTGATATATGTTGATGATTTGAATCCAATTAAGTTCTCAACAGGAATTGAATTGGATGATATAAAAACAATAGAGTACTCATCAAAATTTCTGAAAAGATCAGCTCGTTTGATTATTTTTTTAAATGATACTACATCTTCACTAATTAATGATTCATCAAGTACTACAGTTAGCAATTCTCCAAAAATATCAACTTGGGTATGTCCTATCTGTATGTTCTCCAATGATTCAGATGGTGTTCTTACGGAAGATACTTTCCCTTTACCTATATGTGAGAATTGTGGTGTACCAGTAATTTATGAAATGGTCAAAGATTCTATAACTACATTAAATCATGAAAAAGAGGATATAGGGAAAAAAAAAAAGGGAGAAGAAACTGTTCGTGATAGCAATGTATGTCCAGATTGTACTTTTATAAATCATCCGTTGATAAAAAATTGTGAAATATGTGGTGCAAGATTACCAAACAGCAAAATTAGAAATAAAGAAGTCAAATTCAAAGATAGTAGAATTAATATTGAACTGGACGATGATTTACATAAAAGTACTAGAAAAAATAATAATATTGTTCTCGAGAATGTAGATTTTGTGCAATTTAGCTTTAGAAAAGGAGATGGATTGCTGTTTTCCCAAGCATTAGAAAACACACTAAAAGACTTTATCAATAAAAAGCAAGGCTTATTGTTTAATAAAGGACTTGTGTCAGTAAATGGAATTCCAGCCAAATTAGCTTCTACTACAACCTTGCCATATGTTGAAACTAAATTGAATAAATTTGGAATTAGTAGTTTAGAAAATAGTCAGGAAGCTCAGTTAGTTAATAATGATATTCTACTGAGTAATGCTTTATCGGATTTAAATCAATTAATGAATTTAGCTAATGATATCGAGAAAGTGTTCAAAAAAAGCTTGAAAGAGGAATTGGATCATTCTCAACAAATTCAGTCATATATTATTGACAGGGAAAAATTTTATAACAAATCAATGTTTTTAAATGAAATTGCTCGTGAAATTTTTCAATTCACAATTACCGAATTTAGTTCAGGAACAAAGGACAATATTGTTATGGTCACCTTAGTTGATCTTTACGCTCTTTATAATAAAACAATGAGAATCGGTATGGGATATATATCACCTAATGAGATGAAGGAAGCATGCACAAGATTCACTGACTTGGGTTTAAGTTCTCTTACCCTTACCAAGTTAAATGATACTGTTTTATGTCTTTCCTCTGATAATGCATTTGATTATATCACAAAAGAACTTGTTTCAATTTTAAAGGAAAAACCCGGTTGTGATATTTTACAAGTAATTCTTGAATTGAACAAGCTTTACTCAAATACTTCTTGGACACTTGGTATTATATCTGAAGTGCTGCAAAATTGTATAAACAATGGTGTTGTTGTTATTGATGAACAATTAAGTGGTGTATCATATTACTATAACGAATTTTGGACGTGAGTTTTTTTAGCATCGATAATAAATAAAATTTTTAAAGATTATCTAAATTTGAATTATAAAAGATTGTCATTATATTATATTTCATTCAAGTGATTAAACTAATTTCTTGAGATACATAATTGATTTCGTCTTGAAATGTACAGTCACTACTATCTTGGCAGATTGTTGGCAAATGTGTCAGTAATTTTTCTCTGTTCTTACCTAATATATGCACTATTGAGGCAGGCTTTTCCGGATTAGCCACAATAATCTTAAAAATATTGAATGCTTCATACTGCAAACTCTTAGATTTGTTACCCATTAAAGTCATGATCAATTTTAGGTTATTGACATCTGTTATGTATATCATCATCAATTTATTGTTTGGACGTAGAATTAGTATCGAAGCTAGTAGCTTTGTGATTTGTCTTTTGCAAATGTAACTACTGTTAATTAGCAGTTGATTAATGCAAGAAATAAATTTGATTGAATTGGTCTCAAAGCCTGAAGCTAATTCATTATCATGTGTACCCTGAGATGACAGAAAGAATTTTGTCACGATTGAAGGATGTTGACTAAATATTGTTGTGATAATTTGAATTGAGGCAGTACTAATTTCAAAATTTGGTAAATTACAATACTCAAAAAAATTCCATATATTGTTGTCATTAAGAAGCACTTCTGCCAGACTTTTGTACTTGCATGATTCTAAAATTAGATTTGTCAAGGTTATAAACAAATCTTCGGGAGAGTTTCCAATAATTACCAACTCTGCACTTTGCAACATCAATGACAGTGTTTGTTGATTTATTGACGCATATTCATTTTGTTCGTCATTCAAATTTTTAAGATATCTTAACGTTAACGAGTACATGAACACTATGTCTTTCCTTGTTTCAAATTCCAATTTTGGCAAGTGTTTAATCAATCTCAAATATAAATCATATTTTAAAACTCCCAGGTAGAACTGTTTTTCAGCTTCAATGCTTAATTTTGGGTCAATCTCAGTCAACATTATTGATTTCATAATTGTCAAGTATTTTTTTATTTCTTCATTTGCAGCAGTTGTGTTTGCTTTTGAGTTTGATAAATCTAGATTGTTTAACTGATTGATCACATGTTTAATGTATTCAGTAGGCTCTTTACCATATTTTTTCCACCAAAATGTCATGTCAAAATCATGACTACAATATTTTTTAAACATGACTATATATACTTATTTCAATATTTCCTGAAGAAAAACAACAATATCTTGTTTTGCAGAAATTAATTGGAGTAAACCTGTTTATATTTAAAATTGCTATATTGAATATAAAATTATAATAAACCTTTTTTTTCTGTAAATTGAATGTATTTTAGTAACTAAATGCTTTGCATTTATTTTGACGTTTCGGAATTATTTTGTGACACGCAAAGTCGTCAACCTTATTTATATTTGTCGATTTTCAAAAATTTGCTTTAGGTATGTATAATAATATGAATAAGTATGTTAAAAAACAAAAAAGCAATGGATAGTGCAATATGTTATTTTAAATTATTTGTCGTTTATCAAACTGTAAGAATTCGATTAGTTATTATATGATTGACTTTAATAATTGCTTTTGTAAATTTATGTGAACATCTATCGACTTTGTACGAAATGCTCACAAAGCTTACGTCCAATAATGATAAGAAAAGTCGTTTATAAATGTTATTTACAAAGAGAACATTTTTTGACAGTGCAAAACATCCAGCATATACCATGAAAAATTCTTATTATTCAAATATAACATTAGAATTGTTTATAAAATTATATTACAATACTTGCAATGACTTTATTAAATTTTATGGCAATTGTTGCAAGTCTACTTAACGATAGCCTCTCGCTAGTAATTCTTTCTCCAAGCTATACCAAAAGAAACGGACGACTTCCACATCTTTAAATCTTTTGTTCTTATCAATTTCAACCTTTTGTACATTCCATTTTTGTATTGTTTGTGGAATATTATCACCGGAAAAGTAAAAGTAATAACCTTTGCAATGTTGAAACAAATCTTGAGGCTTGCTCCATTGGTAGTTACTAAATTGCCACTCATGGCCAGTTGTGAAAACTGCGACTAACCTGTCCCAATACTCTGCTTTAGTAAACATTCTAGTGTTGTTAACAATCAAAAATCTTATTGGTCTACTCAAACCATCTAATTTCTTTTCAATTACAATTAAGTCTTCTTGTAAGTTAACGGATATATCTCTTGGGTTGATATATTGTGAATTTTCTAAAAATTGCTTGATATTTGCTAATGTGAAGATGGAAGATGTAGCAGATGGAATTAAAATAATTGGATCTTTTTGTAAAATGTGCTTTTTTTCATTGTGTTTTGAAACACCGTTTGATGAAATAGTTTTACTTTTTGAAGAGCGTATAGATGACTTTATGGATTGAACAATTTTCAATTCTGCATCTTTGATTAAATATCCAAAGTCTATCGCTTTTGAACCACGAAGTTCTGTGTTGTGATCTAATAGTTCTCTTTGATTATCTAAAGCAGTTGCTAGAATAGGATCTGTAGCTTTCAAGGATTCATTGTAATTTGTCGCCTTTTTGGTTGTTGACATGGCATTTTCCATAACTCTTTCTGTCTGTAATGACGATCCATTATGAGATAATTTTGTTGTTGGAATTCCTGTATTTGCCTGAGTTAAAGAACCTTTTATGTCATTTTGCGCTTTAGAATCAGTATTGGTATCGTTTTTCATGAATTGAGACAAATTAGATTTTCCTGTCAACCAATTGATCAAATCATTTCTATGTAAAAAACTAACGTTAGTTAAACTTTTGGCTTGGCAATCAGATATATATTCTGCAGCGGTAGAATCTTTGTTCAACCAACAGTGAATTATCAGACGTAAAGGCAAATTATTCCCGTCCACAATAAAATCAGTTAATTCATTCAGATTAAAAGACTCATTATTACCATCCGAAAATATAATACGATCAGCTAAAGCGATATCTTCAATTGGTTCTCCATCTTTATCCAGTAACTTGAAAGTTTCTGAATTTATTAAATGACTCTTGATGTGTGCCAAAAGTGACATTATTGAATGATATTCTTAATTGGCTTGTGCTGTCTGGAAAAGCTAACAACGGATAGTATAATGCCTTTGTATCGCAATGAATGTATTTTACCATCGTTGCAGATTTGTATCACAATAACCTTCTTATACAAATTCACCTCTATCAATATCATGTTTCCAAAAATTAAGTTAACGATGAAGAATTTAATTTTTTGAGATTTTGAATTTAATAACGAGCCAAAATTGCCTTCGGGTAATCTAACACGCTAAATTCAACTGTAAAATATAACTGTTACCTCATCGCAAAATTCATTCTGATGGAAGAACTACATTAAAATCAGCAACCTTTCTTCTATCAAGTTCTTCACACGTTTGAAAAAGATGTAAGTTGTCGATTGAAACAAATTTCCTACTACTATTGATTACTTTGATAACCATTTTCATATAATCATAACGATATAACTGCGTCAGTAGGCTACACATTTAATAGATTTGTTAATTACAACTAAAAATGGCTAAAAAAAATAAAGCTAGTTCAAAAACATCAACTCCCGTAGCAGATAAAGTTGAGAATAAGAAAGGAGGTAAGAAAGGTAAAAAAGATAAGAATGAGGAAGTCGTAGATCCGAAAGATCTGAAAGCCATTAACAAAGCAAAACAGCAACAAAACAGAGCAAAAGTTACGGCAACTACAAGTTGGACAGGTAAGTTACCTCATACCATTTTACATGAGAATTGTCAGAAACGAAAGTGGAATAAAGTAGAGTACGAAATGAAAAAAATTGGTGACAAAGGAATGGTTGCTACTGCTATTCTGTCATATACAGAACCTAAAACAAAAGAAGTTATCAAAGTGAAAATGTATGATCCGCTATACGATAAAATAACAGGAAAAGGTTTAATGGAACCACAAGAAACACCAATGGAAGCTAGACACATTGCTGCTACTATAGCACTATTCCGTATTGCATATAATACAAATTTACAGATGATGTTGCCTCCTATTCATAAAACTATTTGGTTTGAACTAAGTGATTACAGAAAAAAATTGATGACGAACAATGTTGAAAGATCATCGGTTCTCTTTGATGTAGATCCATTTAAGACAATCCTAGAAAATAGAAAAAACAAAGATCAAAAAGACAAGGAAAGAGATGCAAAAAGAAACCAATCCCAAAAAGAAAATAAGCCCACAGTAGTTATTTCAATTGATTCGGCAAATGATGGCAAAACAAATACACCATGTGTACCAAAAAGAAGAAGTGATGGTTTTATTGATCTAAAATCAAACTCCGTTAAAAAAGTTCAACAAGATTCATTGATTTCATTTCCAAGAAAAGTTTGGGAGAATTCATCATTTATTGATTTAAATGAGAAAACCAGACAAACGATTGAAACTACTTTAAAACCCTATATTGATTGGGAAAGTGAATTGTATAACAAAGAATCTGAGGAATCATCGGTGCAACATTCGAGAAAAATCATTGAAGAAAGGTTAATAGCCTTAAAATTCAGAAGCGCGCATATAGCTGAGGCTTTGAATTATAAAGATCCATTATCATTTCTATTATTCAATTTACCAGAAGACGATCTACCATTGTTTTTTCATAAACGTAAAGAAGATTCCAAAACTATTATTGAAATGTCAAACCTCACTCTTAAAAAGCAGAACATGGTTGACAGATTAACAGAAACTGGTCTATCCAAAGATGTAGTCATATTAGCCTTGGAGGAATCTAGTTTTGATGAATCTGAGGCAGCTGGAATCTTAACACTAAGTAGATTACCTTCGTTAAAGAATGATTTTATAGATCATATATCTGAACAAGAATCTCAAGAAATTTGGAATCAAGAATTGGAAAGTTTAACTAGCATTTATGAAAGTTATGTGTCAATTATAAATAAGGAAAGTTGTTTTACTATGGTACTATTCGAAAAATTTAAGTTGAAAGTTAAATTTTATAAGACAAAAAATTATCCATTTGAATTACCTGGTGTTGTAGTGTCCACATTTGACAAATCGATAACTTTACCTGGTTATATTAAGCAGCAAATCATAACAAAATTATTATACTTCATAAAATCGATGAATTTATTGGGTGAAATGATGTTATATACGATATATGAGTGGTTAAAAGATAATGTTACAGATATCATAAAGAATCCGGGACCCTTACTGTCTGCCAGTGCAATTAAAACATCTGCTCTGAATAAATCTGAATATAAGATGAACTCAAAATTGAATAGAATGAAAGATACTAAAAAAAATTCTTCAAACTTGTTAACAGAAGACGAGATATCCATTGTGAAATCAGAATACCAAGCAAGGATTTCGTCAATAGATTATTTAACAATGGTCAAACATAGAATGAATCTTCCAGCTTGGAAGTTGCAAAAGACAATAGTTGATTTGGTATTCAGCAATGATGTTGTGTTAGTAACTGGTGAAACAGGTTCAGGTAAGTCAACTCAAGTTGTACAATTTATTTTAAGTCATCTGATGAATAACAATGACTATAAAACTAAATTAATATGTACTCAACCAAGGAGAATTTCAGCTATTGGGTTAGCAGAACGTGTTTCCGATGAAATGTGTGTTAAATGCGGTGATGAAGTTGGTTATATCATAAGAGGAGTTAACAAAACTTCCAATAAAACCAGGATTAAATTTATGACAACGGGTGTTCTAGTTAGAATCCTTCAAACTGATAGAAATTTTTTACAAAATACAGTAATAATTATTGATGAAGTTCATGAAAGATCCATTGACACTGATTTAGTGGTAATTTTATTAAAAAACTTGCTGAACAAAATAAAAGGCCTAAAAATTATTTTAATGAGTGCCACCGTTAATGTTGATATATTTCGCAAATATTTTAAAAATTTAGGTCAATGTCATATCGAAGGTCGTACCTTTCCAATCAAAGACTATTTTTTAGAAGATGTCATAAAATTAACGAATTTTAAAATAAAACGAGTTAGTGATGATAAATTTTATGATGATGACGAAAATTTTAAACAAGAATTGGTAACACCTTCTTCGGAATCTCTTTTTTTCAAATCAGGACAAATAAATTACGATTTAATTTACCAGTTATTGAAACATATTCATAAAAAACTTGGTGATGAAAAGAACGATGGTTCCATTATAGTATTTCTACCAGGTGTTGCAGAGATCAATAAATGTTGTGGTGTAATCCAGAAAAATGACACTGCTGATAGTTTTATAGTCCTTCCCTTACATTCGGCACTGAATCCAGAAGATCAAAAGAGGGTTTTCAACAAATATAAATCAAAAAGAAAAATTGTTGTTTCAACAAATATTGCTGAAACATCCATTACAATTGACGATTGTGTTGCCACAATAGACACTGGACGTGCTAAAACAATGTTATACAATCCAAAAGATAATACAACTAGACTAATTGAAGACTTTATATCAAAAGCTGAAGCAAAACAACGTAGAGGTCGTGCTGGTAGAGTTCGTGAGGGTTTATCATACAGATTATATTCAAAAAGACTTTATGATGAAGATATGGTTGATATGCCAACTCCAGAAATTCGAAGAACATCTTTAGAGTCGTTATACCTGGCAGTGAAATCTATGGGAATTAAAAATGTGATGCAGTTTTTATCAACAGGTTTAGATCCACCCCCTATATCTTCTTTACAGAAAGCAGAAAATATGCTAACGACGATTGGTTTACTAAAAGAAGATGACAAGTCGTTGACAGAACTTGGTAAATTTATTAGTCTAATGCCTGTGATGGATAGCAAACATGGTAAACTTCTAATATATAGTATTATATTCGGTTGTGCCGACATCGGTGTTTTGATTGTTTCCATTTTAAGTGGGACTTCATTGCCTTTTTTAGCAGGTGTTGAAAATCGTGATCAAGTAAGAAAAATATTATCTAAAAACCAATCTGTAGGTGATGTTTTGAGTACAGCCTTTTTACTACAAAAATACATTTCACTAGATGATAAAAATTCCAAAAAATTATTTTTGAAAGAGAATTATCTATCATTTAACAAAGTGTCGGATATTATGTCTTCACGAACGCAATTTTATTCGATTCTGAAAGATGTTGGTTTCTTACCGATCAAGTATAATCCTGGTGTGAATAATGAACTTAATGCGAATGCAAATAACATTTCTATATTGAAGAGTATCATGACTGGTGCATTTTATCCAAACGTTGCTCGTGTACAGCTACCTGATGCAAAATTTGCAAGTACTAGTGTTGGTGCCATTGAGAAAGATTCAGATTCAAAATTAATCAAATATTGGATCAGAAATGAGAAGTTTATTGAACAAGTCAATGAATTGAAAAGAAAAATAAATGAAGATTCGAATTTAGTGATTGAAAGAGACACACTCATGTTACCAGCAACAAAAACATATATTCATCCATCGTCAGTGTTATTCTCGACCAAATCTGTCGGTAGTAAAGATTTAGAAATTTTATCGAAAGAATATGCTCCTGTATTAAAAAATAATACAGAGATGACAAAATATCCATTTTTGACATTCACGGGATCGTTTATTACATCAAAACTGTTTATCAAAGACATAACGCCCACATCTACAATCTCGGTATTATTATTTGGTGGGCCGATCACGTATGACTTAAACGGCATGACACATTCCCCTGGTATCATTGTTGATGACTGGTTGCCCATCAGAACATGGTGTAAAAACGCAGTACTGATCAAAGAACTAAGACTCTTACTTGATGGAGCTATCAAGCACAAACTGAGTAACCCAAGATACGCTTCTCAAAATAACCAAATCAGTCCATCGACAGCGTCAGCAAATAAAATCATTGAAGTTGTGCAGCAAATTGTATCTGTAGAGTAAAACACACATTTGCTTGACCATAAATACATACCTGCATAGATGCATCCAACTATGTATCCATGCATGTTGAGGTTACTCTAAAAATAGCATGTTCGAAAGTGTCAGTTGAAAAGCTAGTTGCTTGTGTAAGCCACACTCATAGATAATTTCAGAATCACTGTATAGAAGAATTCATTACTGTATAGAAGAACTCATTACTGTTTTTTGCGATTTGTTGTGCAAGTAATCATAATTGATAACAAAAATAGAAATTAATCGCTTGATTTCTCAGCATCCTTTTTCCTTTTTTTTCTTTCGCCTTGAATATCAGAAGCAAAAAAAACAGAAATACATCGCGAGGTCTTCAGTCCACAGCTCACATCTCAGAAAACTCCGCATCTTCAGCCTGCAAATGTGCTGTCAATTCACGCCCATTACTCCATAGGGTATTTTTCGTTGTGCCGTTTTCCTCTTTCTGGAAAAAACCTGGGCTAACATAAACCATCTGTTGCTTTATAGTCCATACAAAACAAACAGATCTGTTCATGCATTTTTTTAGTGTCTAAAAGCTGTTGTTTTTCTGGGCTTAGCACCGCAGGGAGGAAACGCTGTACAACGTAACTGTCAAGAAAAAAAGGAAAGAAAATGAATACAACCTAGAGTAGAAAGACCTCTTCCCGTTTTGCTCTCAACTACCCATCGAGTGCTGCTCCACGTCCTCTCCTTGTGCCCATATTGCTAGCTTGAATGTGTTCTATCAGAAGAGTAACGTTAACATTAACATACACACATGAATGAAAAATTTGACATATTTTTCAACTTCACAGTTCTGTGTTCTATCTCTTCCATCAATTCAATCGATGTATTCCATTCGGGCCTCATTACGAATTTTCTGCTGCTTTTCCAATGCTGAAAAAATTATTCAATATTTTAAGTTTGGTCTGTTCTTGATGTTCTTTTTTTTCATATCATAGCCTACTTTTTTACACAATCTACTATGGCACTTGGTGCTATTTTATTTCTGCTTTCATAATTTTTTATCAAGATATAAAATTACTCAACAGATTTTTCTGTGTCTGAAAAAATAATATTTTAAACTATTTTTACAGCTCATCTAGAATTTTTGAAATTTATATATAAGTATCAATCCTTATTCAAAGACCCGTTTCATTGTGTTTTGATTAGCAGTAGCGACATATACACATACACATACACATATACATATATATAATATCTGCATACTTATTGCAAACATATATATATATTATCCTGACTATATTGAAGCTGGATAAATAGCATCAAGGAATTTTATTCATATAAATATACAAAAACAAATACAAATACAAATTTTGAAAAGACAGAAATGGCTGGTAGGTTCCAACTTTTTTTGGCATTACTTATCTCATTTACCTCATTCATTATATCGATAGTTGCATTTGCTGGTTCGACATCGAATTATAAACCAATCAATGAAATATACGTGGCACATTTGAATTTGAAAAATATCAAAAGTGAGTCTGTTTTCACGAATTTAACAGAAAGTTTGAGTTCGAATAGTTTACCAAATTACATTAACATCGGTCTTTGGTCGTATTGTATTTCAGGCACAAGTTCAGATAAAATTGAAAGGTGCACAAAACCAAAAGGTATACAAGAATTTGATTTGAAAACGTTATTATATGATAACGTTGCTGACAATCAAGCAGAACAGTTATTAGATTCGATAGACGATATTTTATTACCAAATTCGATCGCAAACAAAAAGGGTTACTATAATGGATTGAGTAGATGTATGTGGATTACTTTAATAATAGGTATCATTGTATTATTCTTAGATTTAATTTTCATATTATTAAGGATGATATTCACAAATAGGGCTTTAAAAATTATTGGATTATTTTTGGCAATTATCGCATTTGTAAGTTTGATCATTAGTGGTGGTACAAGTGTGGCTACATATGTTTATATCAAGGTTCATTTGAACAAGAATTATGATGAATATGGTATAAAATTAGATTTAGGAAGAAACTTTTTCTGTTTACTGTGGGGTGCTATATTAGGTTCGTTATTGAATATGTTGCTATGGATATCAGTTAGAGATGAAAAACGTATATCTTACGTTACAAAGGCTGGACCTGGTATTGGAGGTGAACGTATTATTTTGTAAGAATAGAGAATAAATACAGAAGTATGTATAAATGTATAAATAGAATAAATATTTTCAAAATCACTGACTTTTAATAACTTAACTTCGAAACAGATAACTAATACATTTTAAAATAAAAAGTTTTTTTTATACAACTAAAAATTATCATCCCATGGTCCATCCTCTCTTCATATAATTCCGAGCTTAATCGCATTTTTTGAATAAGTGAAAGTGAGATTTAGGGATTCCATTAAGGTGGAAAAATGTTCGCAAAATTAAAATAAAGCTTAAATACAGAATAAACTATTATTTTTTTTTTGAAAAATGCTAAATAAAATACAGAAAACTATATAATATTTTATTATTAAAAATTAGGATGCAAATTGATTTATGACTTGATATCATAGAAACTTTTGATACCGAAGATGAGTACAAATGGCCAAATTCATTTGGGATAGCACAATAGTATCAATCATTTAACTTTTTTTGATTTAATTAAGGTGATAAAATAAAGGAACAAAAATTGGAGTTTTCCAATGTAAACTGAATGCATTTAAGCATGCGGAACATTATCAGATGATTCGCTGCTTACTTCGTCATTACTGTTAGCCAATTCTTTAACGTTAACATCTGGATTTTCTTTTTCGCTGTTAACTTCTTCATCAACAGGTACAGACTTTTTTCTGTAAGTGTGAATGAAACCAGTGGAATATAAACCATCGAAGAAAAAGATGAAGACAGTGAAGAAAGTTAATGCGAAAGAGGTCCAGACTAAACCATAGTAAGCAGAACCGGTGGAAATAATAACACCGTAAGCATCCTTTTTCGTACCAGATTTGATAATACCGACAATAGCAGCACTAACAGCAGCAGCTAAACCGGTGAAAACACAAATGAAGGTGATGAAAGCTACAATGCTGAACCAGTATTTGATGCTAGTGACAGGCTTCAAGATCAACCAAACAGCGATAATTATACCACATAACGCAGAAACAAAAGATAAAATGGACATAGATAAAACAGCCTTCATAGCAGGGATATATTCATGTTGTTTGTTTAATAATTCACCCTCTAAGTACAAGTCATCAGCACTAATGTCTAAAGCGCTAATATATGGTTCAAAATTGGATTCTAATAAAGCATCATAGATAATAGCTCTAAAGTCTAAACCTTGAACAGGATGACTGCTGACACATGATACAATTTCACCATCAGCCATTTGGTGACATAATGCAGTTAGGGATAATCTATAGTCAGTTGGAACTTCCAAGTAAACTAACAAAGATGGTACTAAAGCATCTAATTGTTCTTCGGTAATCTCAGGGGCACTAGAAACAGCTTTCAAAATTTCGACAATTTTTTCAAAATCAGAAGTGTTTGAACCAGCCCATTCAACAACAGTGATCAAGTTAGTAATTGTGTTTACTGGAGATGTTGAGACTTGTAACAAAGTTAATAGTGATGGGATATATGCGCTCAAAGAAGATGATGCGGTTAGTAACGTAGATAAAGAAGACACAATTTCTAGAGTTGCAGTGTCGTTAGAAGAGGATGCAAACATGTGATATAATCCAGTTAACTCAGCAGTAGTAGTGGTTGTGTCTAAGTTAGCAGCTAATTCGGTAACGCTTGATAAAATTTCGGTGTCATTATTACCATATTCAACTAATTCATTTAGAGCTGTTAAAGAAGAGCTGGCCCATTCGGCAGAAGTGATGTTTTGGGTGAACAAAGATTCTAAAGTGCTGATAGCAGAGATTGGAGAAGAAGATGAACTAATTATGTCAACTAGAGCCTTAAAAGATGATTCATACTCGGATGGTACTAAAGCAGAGACAGTACTCAAAGTGGCATTCAAAGTGCTGACATCAGTTATATTACCAATTGAACTGAACAAAGTGGAAGCTAATGTCGTTGGTAAAGTCGTGTTAGATACGACAGCCAAATCATCTAGAGTACCAGCAATATCACTAGAGTTACTTAACAAAGTTAAAATTGGAGAAATGGATAGTTTTTGGCTCAAGGTTAGATTGTTCAAAACCATCAAAGCTTCAGTGGAACCAGTAATATTAGAAGAGTCGCTTAATAATTGTAATACTAAAGCTTGAGCGTCTGCATTAGAAGTAGAGTTTGAAGAAGTAACAGCAGTGATTAAAGTTGCTAAACCTTCAACAGTTTCAGTAGAGTTTGAACTGATGTTAAACAAAGTTTCGATTGGAGAAGCAATAACGCCAACCAAAGCGCCAGTAGTACTAGATTCGGCTAATGGAGCCAAAACATTCAAAGAATCGACGGTGGCAGTAACATTGTTTGTATCAGCTAGTAAATATAATAATGGAGAAAATACACTGGTGTGAGTTAAATTTTGGAAAACATCCATAACACCGGCCACATCACCGTTTTCAGCAACTATAGCACTACCAATAAAATAGACTAATGGACTTAATTGAGGTAAAACTTTTGTAACATTTAATTGTTTGATATCAGCGTTGAAGATGTATACATTATTAATTGGAGAATAATTAGAACTACAACCAGCAATTGATATAATAATCATAATAAAAGTTGTGAATAAAAATAAAATGGCTACAGACAGCCAAGCACGTTTTGTTGAAAGCATCGTTTATGGTTTGTTATATTTGATACTTTTGGGTATTTTTGTTTTTTTTGTTTTTTTTGTTCTCTGAAATGAGTTCTTAAGTTAAATTGAAAAAAAGTCTAAATTAGAGTTTGTAAGTTTAATGTACAATTTGAAGATAACTTGAAAAATATAATGTTAGTATACGATTAATTGATCAGTTTATATAACAAATATTTTTTTTATTTTCTAAACATGATATTTTCGCCATATGTCAAGATTATAAGTTCATTACCACATTATGCAACAAAAAAGCATAACATGATTGATTGATTGAATGGAAAAGAACGAAAAAGAACGAAAAGCCTTTTAGTAATCGATTGATTTACAGAAATAAAAAAAAATAAAAACACAATATCATTGTAATTTGTGTGGATAATTCACTTAGAAAAAAATACAGCTGACTTTCAATAGTGAATGTGTATTATTGTTGATAGTAGTGTTGACAATAATTTTCATGATGAAGATTATACATATATAGTGAATAGAGGGTATAAATCAGTAACATATGGATGTTTTTTTTTCACTTCTTTATTCTGCTTCAATATTGTAACTTATTTTTTGTCAATTCATCTCATCTCTCACAAAAGGAAAAAATATTAAGTTTCGAAATTCTCCAACAAAAACAAAAAAAAAAAAAAAAAAAAAAAA
>JAKTPK010000198.1:19126-84056 GCA_030557565.1 Tetrapisispora arboricola | reverse complement strand
AAAAAAAAAAAAAAAAAAAAGAAAAAAAAATGTAAATATTGTAATTTGTCCGAAAATCAACTAAAGTCGTCTGACAAACAGTGCAATTTTTTGCGAATTCGAAGCAGTAAATGTAAATCTCAATGAGCGCGCACATTTACAAACACACAAATGAAATACTAACTGTAATCAACTTTCACATATTATTCTGTTATGAATCTCCATCAATATTGAACAATTGATGATCAATTCTCGAAAACATGATGAACATTTCTGTTAAATCACCACTAAAAAAAAAATCTTTTGTTGAGTATATCTTTTCTCATTTATTCAGTAAAAAAAAAAAGAAACATTCTAAAAACTTCTTTTGATTTACGAAATGCTATTCGAAGTCCTTAACCAGGTAAATCAATTATGCCCAAAACGTTTAAACTATCAAAAATAACACATATGGTACATGATTTTTTGTCTCTGCAAAACATACATAACTTAACGATTGAACTGTTTTGGACACTCAATTATTGAAAGGTTCAAACAACAGGGAAATTTGAGATTAAATTAAACATGTAAATAAAATAAAATAAAAAAAAAAGCATAACAAACTGTAGTTATTGAGGCGAAGCTCATTTTGTTGGATTTTCTTCCTCCCACGGAAGATTTCCATTTTGTGAGAAAAGGAAAAACGCGCTATGTTGTCGGTTATCAATTGCAATATAATCGAATGGAATGAAAATAAGGCTAGAAAGCATTTGAGGAAACAGGAATTACCAACAAAAAAGTTACTCTTTTAGAAATCAAGGTACATCCAAAATTGTTGAATTTTTATGTTTTTTGTTTTTTTTTTTTTTTAGAATTTATATGTTATGTGTTTTTGTTCGTATTCGAGCGTTGAAAAAGAAAATTTATTAGTTGACCTTAAAAGACATTTATCAAAGTTACTTTAAAATCAATTAATTTTTTTACCTGATTGAGTAGCATAATTCATAGTATAATAAGTTACACAAGAATAACTCGAAATTAAAAACCTATTCTTTGTAATCAAATGAAGTTGAGCTAACGCATATTGTGACATTATTTAATCTTGCGTTGAATATATTTCTTTATGAAACTGACACCATTGAAGTCTCCGTTTCGATGAGATCAAACAATTCGAAGCTGAAGTAATTATTTTACTAAATGCGGTATATCGTTTCTTATTGTTAAAGTTTCAAAATGTGTGGCAGTATCAGATTGAAACTGCCAAGTATACAAGATGGAGAAAGTTTGTTGAATAAGTGAGAAGAAAAATTTCTTGTCTTGTTTGACATAACAATAAAATTTAATGTATTGTTTTCAATACTTGCTACGTCTAAAAATTGTCCCCTAAATAATACGTTATAAAAAAATACCTAAATATGTGTGTGTTTGCTATCTCTTTCAAAAGTTTTTGGTTTGATTGTTGGCTTTGACTATAACAATTAACATAATTATCACATGAGTAACGTGTGAAAAAAAAATCAAGGAACACAAATGATGACATCTCATGTTTCTTAGTTGACGTATCATGTAAACCTCATCACTTTTTCATTTATAAAGAAGAGAATAAAATATTTTTTTTTATTTTTCAGAAAATATTATCTCCACTCTTCTTCCTCTTGTTTAAAAAAAGATGAGACATGTGATGAGGTTTTGATTATAACATCATTCACAATATAAAATTTAACTACAAGCATAACCAAACCACTGTAATGGGCTGACAAGATTAGTACAAAATTACATTACTTCAAAATATAAATATATTGATTTTCGTATTATATAGTATGGGGTTGGATGATGTAATTATCGAAAATAAAATATCATGATGTCCTCAAAATCATAGTATCGGTAATATATAATATATTTCGAGGTCCAACGGGATAGTGTCTTAGTAAGCTTAACAGAATTACTGAATTGATTTTCTTTCCAGTATTAGTCAAGGTAAAGTATATCCTCCCTCTTTTTCGGTTGAGGAGATACGAAAGCTTTTGAGAGTGTGAACTTTTTTCACATCATATGGGTTCGTGAACTTCGTAAACTCTAATTGGACGGATAATCCTCCTTGGGATATATCGACGCAAAATTTTCATAAACTATATATTTCTTTACAATGGCAAATCAATAAAGACAAAAAAAAGTGGAGTAAAAAACATGATGGTTCGAATTTCACTTATTTAATGCATTCTTATCAATAAATCATCGTACCCCACTAAGAAAAAAAAAGAAAAATTGTAAAATGACATAAACATGATAATCAAAAATTTTTATTTTTCATTGATGCTGATAAATGGTTAAATCTTGGAAAAAAAAAGAACCAAACATGATTCATAAAAGAAAATAAAAGATTAGGAAGAATGAAGTTATCTTGCTGAAATCAGAAAATGTTTTGAAAAGTGGAGAATCGAAATACTTTAACTGGGATCTGAAAATTGGTAGTGTTGAAAAATTGAATATATAACGTTTTTCAGGAAGTCTCATGGGATATTAGCGTATTGAACAAAATGATCTCCTTTGCAAGTAAAAATGTTGAGAACAAAATATTGAGTATGTGAAAATCAATGGGACCCTTGACCTTGTACATTAACAGAGATTATTTACGTAATACAATAATTCGGACCTGTTACTTATTTCAAGTTCCCTTTTGTTCATTCATTTTTTTGAACTCTTGAGATATATTTGGTGTTATACGCATATAGTTGAGATCAACATTCTCATTAGAAGAAAACATGGAATGTGTTAAGACTCACTGATATCATATCGAATCTCATTTTCGGTCTATCTTAATTTATTTAATGTTAATCTGAGATTCAATTCATCTTTACCTTTAATTATCCTAAGAAAACTGATAAACAAAAAAAGAAGGTATGTAAACAGATAAGAATAAAAAACGCACTTCATCAGTTCATATCAAAACACATTGTGAAGGTTTTTCATCTTTAATGCAAATATACTGATAGCATAATAACCACAATTCATGAAATGAATCTTTCAGCAACTAAATCTGATTACAATCAATTGTATTAACCCCTAATGATTCCTAAAATAGATATGTAACTAGTTACTCAAATCAGAAAAATTGACTATTTTGGAAATAATTTTGATCTCTTTTTTCTCTTTTTACCAGCACTTAGCAGTATGAAAAGATGACGAATTGTTTTATTCGTGCGAAGATATATGCAGATTCAAAAAAAAATTTAAGAATAAAATTTAACCAGCCATTTTCTGTGAAATGCATTTGTTTTGACAAACAAAAACCCAGCTTCAAAAAAAAATTAATACGAATAATTCTGCGGTATTTTATAGTCTAGATTCCAACATCACATTTTTAAACCAAGCATACTCAATTAATAAAATACTATAATTTCCTATTTCAATCAAATTGAATCATATTTATTAAAAAATTTTAATGACAACCCTTTTTGAGTAGTTCGATATACTAGAATTGAATCTAGGATATCTAAGAATAGCAATCATAGAAAGTTAAAAAGATTTTCGATATGTGTTTAAATCATGTTGCTAATATGGAACATAAATTACCTATGATTAATATTTAATTCAAGAGTATTCTAAACAAATTATATAAATGAGTTTGAAATACGTAAAATCAAAATCAATCATATTAATTGTTCTTTTTTGATAAGTATTTTTTAATCTACTTGTTAGTTCATTCGCTTTACTTTGTTAACCAGCTCTGATATTATTAAAGTAAGATTAGCAATTTTTCGAAGACGATAAAACAAATAAAAATATTAAACTTCTGGCTACTCAACTTCAAAAGATAGATAATAATATTTGAATTTTAGACTAAGTAAACGATTTTTGTAGTTTATTAGGTCGTTTTTTATTATTTTATCAAAGATAATACTAATGACTGTAATAAATCAAATTTCAATTAGTAATTTGAATTCTGCTGGTCCAGGATTTCAAAAACAAAGTATAGGTTCATCAATATCATCATCAAGTGGTTCTAATTTATTGAACAATAAATCTCAATTTGGATTTGACGATTTGCTGATTGCAAGTAACATTTCTCTTACAAACTTATCAGCATCATCAAACATGAAATCACATTCTGCTCCAGCTTCTGTATATACATTTTCAAGTCCACAGTCACCTGCTAGACAATATGATAACGGATACACTTTGAATGTCAATTACTCAACTATGAAAAATTCCAAAATTCATACAGAACTTCCATCACTAAGGCATTTAAAATTACTTCCAGATCCAAGAATACAAGAATATGCCTATAATTATCCAGATACATCAGAAAACACACCCACATGGAAAAAAAATTTAGTGACTTGGTGTAAAGAAAAAAATTATCAAGATTATGTTAAAATAGTTAATGAAACTTCATTTGCAAGACATTCTTCCATTCAAAAAGTTCCAAGTGTTCTGAAACCATTTGATGCATTTCAAAACTTAACAAATAACCCTAGTAATTATAATGAATTGGGTACCGTAACACCGCCAATGAGTCCAACTGTTAAAAAACTTGAAACTTCGAGTATAAAAAGGCCAAATAATCCAACAAAAATTGTCGGCATAGATAATGAAATCAATAATCATATATTTAATCCTGTAATAAGCCCAAAGTTAATTCAATTAGTTAAAAGCCAATCCTTGGAATTAGCAAACTCATCTTCAAATAAAAATTTCAATGTGATCAGAAACAGAAACACAGATTCCATTGATTCGACTTTAATATCACAAAGACACAAAAAAACTAACAGTTTCAAAGCCAAGCAATTAAAGCAGCTACTCGATAGTCGAGATGTGTTAAATTGTAAAGGAATTAAAATAACAAAAATAGCACCAATAGACTATACGAAAGCAAGAAGAAAATCTAATATTCTAGAAAGAGTTAAAAAACCAGCGTTGAAAGATATGTCCAATACAGAGTCTACATCAAAGAAACGTTCTAGATCTTTGTCACCAAGAAGAAAAAATCACAAAAGCTTGTCACCAACAAGGAACTTGGTGATGAAAGTGGACAATTATCGCAGTGTAAATAATAGTGGTACAACAACACCAAGATCAACCTCTCCAATTCGAACTTCACCAATTACCCCACCACAAAATATAATAAAGTATCGTAAGTTTAGTATTGATTCACTCCCAAAAAGTAACAACGAACAATTTAAGTCAATGGAGAATGTTAGTCCCTCGGTCAAAAATGGAAACGAAATAACATCTTCTCCATTGAATGTGAAACATAAATCTAAATCGGTTACACCAAGAAGAAGATCTAATGGTAGTCCACAACACATGCACATAAGAAAATGTTTGTCATGTAACTCCAGTGATTCCCCGTGTTGGAGACCATCTTGGTCTAGCAGAAAACACGATCAATTATGTAATTCTTGTGGTTTACGTTTCAAAAAAACCCGTACAAGATGTTTAAATGACTCGTGTAAAAAAATCCCAACAAAAAGTGAATTAACAATAATGAAGACAAATGGTATGATAACAGAGGCATTAGAAAATGGTAAAACTGTGAAAGGTTATAGATGTCTATTTTGTAATGGAGTAGCAGAAACATTGAGCGAACTTCAATCTCCAACAACTCCAAAAAAAAAGATCACAGCCACAACAACTTCCTCTTCTCCAAAGTCGACTGGTGACGAAGAGACCAAACATACGATAAAAGTCGACAATGGAATGAATACTAAAGGTTACGTTGTGGCGGGACCAATGCCCTTGTCAGCATCATATCAATAAGTTCACTAAATATTCTTAAGTTAATTGCACCAAAAAACAAATAAGGACTGTAATATTAAAGCAAATATATATATATATGTATATAATAAATTTTTATCCAATTAATAAATTAATCTTTTTATCAATGAAAGTGATTTTTAAGATATAAGAATAAAGAAAAACCCAATCCCATCAAAATCTCTTGTCACTGAACAAATAATTAAAAAAGAAATACATATTTTTTTTTTAACAAAACAAGAGTGGTACTGAAAGGCATGAAAATACAATCTCAAAACCCCATGTAGATAAAGTACAATATCATTTCATTAATTTGAACAAATTCACGAAATTTGACAAGGATCAATACTATTGAATATTTAGATTTAGAAAAAAAGATCATACAATCGAAGTTGATATTTATTATATATTCATCACATTCATAAAACACACCGAAACAAAACCAGGTTTTGTTGTTATTAGCTCGTTCTCTCAGCTTACAACTCACTAAACTTGTTATGTACTGTATTTAATTCATCCAAAACGGTAACCTAGGAATGTCGCTTTTAAATAATCCTCATTCGTTTTTGGGAAAACAAATCTACAAATAAAAAGGTATTTCAAGCATTTCCCGTGAGAGTTACTCGATTGTTACGTACCACTTAACTCAAGATTTCCAATTTGATTTGCTTTAAGCACATTGATTTCTTTCATATATGTTTAATATTTTGTTCATAATTGATGGATGATTAATTTGCTCTCAACTATTATTTGTAACCGTTAACGTGTAAAAATATGAGAAAAAAAAAACGTTACTTAATGACGAAAAGCCGGTAGCACTTAAGAAAGAAAGAGGGAAAGAGGGAAAGAAAAAAAATTTTCTTTTATTTCAAATTCTGTATTCTAAATATACAGCAATAACAAAAACAACATTGGTTCGTTAAGATGATTTTCTACTACAATCGGTGTTTTCAAATTATTTCAATGGATTTTTTTATTGACTCGATAACTCGAGAAATGATATGATCATCATCACTTCATAATTAGTTTGCAAATTTATATCATTTTTGAATTATTATCATTTTATATATATCATCTATACTTATATATAAAAGGTTTGATTTACGGTCAAACTTTCACGTTAAGTCCTTTTTCTTTTCTCTGTTGTGTTTATTAATTTTTAAGTTGTAATCAATGATAATAATAACTTCACTTTGTTCTTTTCATCAGTCGTTACATCAAAAACAAAAATTATTTAACAAAAAGTTACTATTTGAACAACCTTTTATATCTTATTTGGAACAATGAGTACTAGTTTTGATCATATGTTAAGTTCCACTGTTACGTTAGTAGACTTAACCAAAGATTCTATTTCTATTAATAAAGACAATGATTTGATTGTTCAACATGAAAATTTTAAATTACCCCACGAGCCTGCACATGATTTAATCTTCAAAGCTTTACAACAGAGAATTGAATCAATTAATGGTGAAACTTGTGAAGCTGGTGAAGAAAATTCTTTTTTTATTTGTGATTTAGGTGAATTGGAAAAACTATACAAAAACTGGAAAAAAGAACTACCACAAGTTCAGCCATTTTACGCAGTTAAATGCAATCCAAACCCCAAAATTCTATCAAAGTTAAATGAATTAGGTTTGAATTTTGATTGTGCTTCTAAATCTGAAATTGAAACAATTTTATCAATGGGGGTCGATCCAAGTAGAATTATCTATGCAAATCCATGTAAAGCATCATCTTACATAAGATTTGCCAAAAATCATAATGTTTTGAAGTCAACTTTTGATAACGTTGATGAATTATATAAAATTAAAAAATTTCATCCAGATTCTCAATTATTAATACGGATTTGTACAGATGACTCCACAGCTCAATGCAGGCTATCAACTAAATATGGCTGCGATTTGTCGGATGTGGAAAGTTTATTACAGAAAGTTCAAGAATTAAACTTGAATTTAGTTGGTGTAGCTTTCCATGTTGGCTCAGGTGCCAATGATTTCACAAGTATTCGCACTGCTATCAAAGATTCAAAATACGTTTTCAATAAAGCAAAAGAACTTGGCTTACCTGATTTGAAACTTTTAGATATTGGTGGCGGATTTCAATTTGAAAGTTTCAAAGAATCTAGTAAAACTGTTCGCTTGGCTTTGAATGAATTTTTCAAATATGAAATGGAAAACTCAAAAATCAAATTAATTGCCGAACCAGGCAGATACTTTGCTTCTACTGCATTGACCCTGGCATCTCATGTCATTGCTAAAAGAGCTATCGGTCCCAATGAATCCATGTTATATATCAACGATGGTGTATACGGTAACATGAACTGTATTTTGTTCGACCACCAAGAACCTGTGCCACGTGTTTTGTATCACAACAACAGCTACAAATACTTTGAATTTGATTCAACCTCAAAAAGTTTACCAATTATTAATGCAAAAGAGAAATACCCTCAAAAGGTATCAATCTGGGGTCCAACTTGTGATGGTCTGGACTGCATTACGAAAGAATATTACTTGAAATATAATTTGGATGTAGGAGACTGGTTATACTTTCAAAATTTAGGTGCTTATACATCTACAGCAGCTACCCCATTCAACGGCTTTCAACAACACTCCGAATACATATACATTAATTCTTTAAATGATGAATTACTATGATACTCAGATTTCTCAGAAAAAGGAACTTGAACTATAGAAACGCAGAATAAGTTAGATGAACAAGAATAATAGAAACATGAAGAAATCTACTCATATATATAAACATCGTTATTTATGCATGTATACTAAGTTCATTATCAAACTAGCATTAAACACTTTAAATCAATAAATAGAGCTGTTATTCAATATTTCTTGAAATTTAACATATTATTTTGCACGTAATATACTGATACAAAAGTACACTAAATAAAGTTCTTGACATTTTATTTATATTTTTTTAAGATGACGATTTATGCGATGCGATGTTTCATGAATTCCTCAAAAAATATTTGTTTTCTTTAAAAGAAACTTTAAAAGTCATGAATATATAAAAAGTAACGTAGAAGAATTAATTTGAAATTCAATTATTGGAGTTTCGATTGAATGATTGTATAGAATATATAAGTTAACATATAGTTAGTGCAATAATATAGAAACCTAATAAAGATTTTATTTTACACATAAGGAGGTATATCACCAGTAAAATCAGCGTATCAAAGTCTTGAATGAGTTCACATAACAACAAAACAGCACTGGAAGCGGTAATAAAACCATCTGCTGAAAATGTAATACCATTGAAACAATATATCAAAACACAACCTAGAATACTTGGCGAGAAACAGCCATTGAAAATTGATGACGATATGATAGTATTATATGGTGGTGGAAGAGATTTCAAGCTGAGCATTTTGGGGTCCAAGGTCGATGGATCCACTGAACAAATCATTGATAATGTGGAACTATTCATACTGAACAAGTGCATTATTATCTGGTTCAAAGATTTGAACAAAGGTATTGAAATAAATTATAGTGGAATAATATATCATGGAGCCACAAAAATTGATGATAATCATTCCAAAGATGGACTACGATTGGAATTGTTAATTGCTGTAGTGAGAGATCAACTATTAGATATTTATTTTCCCGAATCTAAAAAACAGGAGGGAGTTGATAATATAGCTGAACAATTCACATTGAATAGCATTGAGTTTAAATTTAGACCTAAACACTCAACCTACGATAGATATTACAGTGATGAAATTGAGACTCTTTTCACATTTCCAAATTTTGGTATCAATAGAGGCGATGATATGGTAATTAATTGTAACGATGCACTAGCAAATTGCTTAGAATTGAATGGTAATGAGTTTAGCTCTCATGGTTTTGAGCTGGATGATAGCGAAGATGAATCTTACTATAGAAATGAATTAGGTGAAAATCCGACTAATCAAGACAATGACAACTTAACCATAGGTTTCAATGAAACGATTGATAGATATAATAATAGCGGGATTGCAGATGATCTAAATAATAGTTATGTGTTGAAGCATGCATCTGTCGAAGATGAACCTGATGCTGGGATGTCAATGCAATTTTACAATAGTGCAAATATAGTTGGACAAAAAAGAGGTCATGAATGATTTCGACGGGGGAAAAGAAGACAGCATTCAAAACAAATACAAGAACAATTTAGTTGAATTTTCAAAATTACATGTATAAATGAAGTAATTGTGTTTACTATGTATATATAATTACCAGGGAAACAAAGTGACCCAACAAGAAATTGAAAATCATTACAAAGAAATTGATCTGTGTTGGCAGTCAAGGATAATTATTCGCCAACAGATGATATAATTATAAAAAAGCTTATTTATTATCTTTCCAAAAGCATTTATTTGTTATGCAATACTTCTCAATTTTTTACAATAAAAGTGTCATTTATCACAGTGCTTGAATATGTTCTGAAAAACATGACACAATTTTTCAAAATTGATTTTGACAGTAACAATATGACCGGTTTCCAACAACTTATAACCAATAAGCGTTAAACTTTTTTGAAAGTTTGAAATTTCGTAATTCACCAACCCAATTTTTTACTGCATTTTGGTTGTTGCGGTTTTAGGAAATATCTGATCCTCGGTATATTATAATTGTAATATATCTACAAATATTGATTATCAACAAAAAAAATTCATCAGGAATGGTTACTGAAATAGAAATAAATCAAATAAAAAATACAAAACAGATGTCGCAGGTAACATAAAATCGTCCAATTGTTTGACACATATATTGCCACTTTGTAATAAAAACGTTATACAAAAGAGAGCTCCAAGAGAAAAAAACCAAAGCACAAGTCATTTTACAACATGGTAATGAATCAATGACATAAGTACACCAATCCAACAATCACTAATATTTATATAGATATATTTATATCCATAGTTTTACATTCTCAATCCCATCAATCTGAACATCTTCCAACAAACGTTTTAGCAATACAATATTTCTTAAATCACAGCTCCATTATAATATTTTTCTTCTTCTGAGTGATCAGACACTCTCTTGAGAGACGCTTGAATAAGTTAAAAGTCCGAATCGAATAGTGGCTTATACAGTTTCATGAGCACACACAGATAAATCACAGCATTGGAGGTTTTGGTTTTTTACTTGTACAGTGTTTGGCTGCCATACATTATTCTGGAATTATCTACTGCTCCAAGGCAACAGAAATGGAGCTACAAAGTACTATACAAGAAAACAAACTAAAAATAAACACAAAATTGTTGCACCTTTTTTCTTACCTAACATTGCTTTCGGTGAATGGAGGATGGTCGAGGTGAACAAATATCGTAGAGAGGGCGCGTAACATCTGGAATTCCAATATACACACATACACATACACATACACATACACATACATAATTTTTTTTAGTGTTGTTTTCTTTTTTGGTTTTCTGGCGTTCGAGCGTGCGCCTTTTTGCTGTTCGATTCAGCCATAGAAAAAATCAAAGAAAAAAGGAAAATAAATGTTTGGAAGCTTCTTTCCTATTATTGTTAACAGAAACAAAAGTACAACCGTTGAAATATCTTTCTCAGTTCCATGTTGTTGGGATCAAGCATCAAATAAACGCACACAAACAACACATTTTATGTACTTTTCACCTTCTCCCATGATATATCCTGTTTTCCAGTTATTCCATTTTTAATGATTATAGCACTCAACAACAACAACAAATTTCAGCCTGCACCATACCTGATATTCTCAAGACGGTTTGAATTTTCTTTCAAATTCAACAATTGATACTTTGATTTATTTGAATTGATAAGTTTCAACAAACAAGTACCAAGTACCAAATATCAATTAAGTTATTTGTTTCGATTAAACCTTTTTTTTTTTTGACTATTGTTACATTTCACATTTTTTTGATTCTATTCTAACGTTATCACGTCGATAGATTGTACTGAAATCTAGCTGAAACTCAAGAAAAAGAAAAAACTATTAACATCAACACATTTTATGATTGTACTTGTGTGTCTCTTCTATATTCAGTTCATGTACGTTACAATTATTTTGATTTTGTTGATTATCTGGTACCAAAGCTATTGCTTTTTTCTTGAAGATGTGTTCTTAGTTTCTGTATTATGTTGTCTTTTATCTGTTATTTTTTCATTTTTTTTTTCAATTTTTCAATATTTTGTTCTTGGTCCTTTCTGTCTTTTATCACAATTCGTTCCATGATTATTATTATCTTCAAAATTATAAAGTCGAAATGCACTCATCAAATTTTGAAACTTAATTCAAATTACTTTTTCTGTTTTCTCGTTCTCTCTTTCTTTTTCAGTTTGATTTTATAGTACTCAGATTCTCATCATAAAATCAACAAGTTTATTGAAATTTATCAACTTCTGATAATGATATATAAGTGATACAATTTATTATTCTTGATCAGGATTTAGAACTTAAAGACACTTGATGTTTATTCTATTTGTATAACTAAAAATTCGCAGTAACTATTTTTAAAAGTATTTGAAAAAAAACAGACATCAAATAATATTAAGTCAACTGTTGTATATAACTATATATACATACATATTTACAAACTATTATTATTACTGTTAGTTGATTGTTTGTTATATTGTTCCTTGATAATAGTAGAGTATTATAGGTTTTTTGAACTAAATTATTGAGTCCTCAAAAAAAAAATAAAAAAATATTCAAACAAGATAATAATATTATTACAATGAGTGTTTCTACTAGACCACTAACTTTATCACATGGTTCCATTGAACATGTTTTATCAATTCCAACTGAAACTTATTTTGTTGCATCTCAACTACAAGATCAATTTCAAAAATATTTACCAACCCCAACAGAAAGCTATGATTTAGATGATGAACCATCTTCTGGTGCCGAATTACTAGCAAAATTTTTGGGTTATATTTCAAATTTTATAGATAATGAAAATGAAAATGAAAATTCAATTGAAAGAAATATTAATCCAATCTCTGAATTACAAATGAAACAATTTAAAGACGTTTTAAACGTTAGTTTAGCTGAATTTGAGAATTCATTTTTAAAAGGTAATGACATTCATACTTTGGCTGCTAAATTACTAATGAATAACGATGTTAATTCTTTAGATGAAAATATTAATTCTGGAAACAATGAGTTAGAAGAAAATGATGAACAAATGATTACAACTACACCAACAAAAGTTAATGAATTAATTAAAAACTATATAAACGCAAGAGTAGTGACAAATAAACCATTTGTCAAATCAAATTCTTATTTATTTAAATCTGCTAAAGAAAACGTTGCTCAAATTACTGCTATTTTTGGTGGTCAAGGTAATACTGATGATTATTTTGAGGAATTAAGAAATTTATATGAAACTTATAACGTATTAATTGTTGATGTAATTGAATTTGCTGCCAATACCCTTGGTGAGCTAACAAAATCAACCACAGAAACAGAAAAAGTTTATACCCAAGGTTTTAATGTTTTAGATTGGTTAAAAAACCCATCTCAGACTCCAGATGTTGATTATCTATTATGTATACCTGTGTCTTGTCCTTTGATTGGTGTAATCCAGTTAGTTCACTATGCATTGACTGCTAGATTATTAGGTTTTACTCCAGGTGAAATGAAATCGTATTTCAAAGGTGCAACTGGTCATTCACAAGGTTTAGTCACCGCTGCTGCCATTGCAGAGGCAGATTCATGGGAATCATTTTTTGAATCCGCAAGAAAGGCAATCTCGTTATTATTTTTCATCGGTGTTCGTTGTCATTTAGCCTATCCAAATACATCTCTTCCGCCATCTATTTTGGAAGATTCAATCGAGAATGGTGAGGGTACACCTTCTCCTATGTTAGCGATTTCTAATTTAACTCAAGAACAGGTTCAAGATTTTATAGATAAGACAAATTTACATTTACCAGAAGAAAAACATATAAATATATCTCTGATAAATGGTGCTAGAAATTTGGTCGTTTCAGGTCCACCACAATCTTTGTACGGTTTGAATTTAACTCTGAAAAAAGCCAAGGCTCCAGCTGGTCTTGATCAATCAAGAATTCCATACTCTGAAAGAAAATTGAAAATTTCCAATCGTTTCTTACCAGTTTCTTCACCATTCCATTCAAAATTATTATCAAGTGCTGGTCCTTTGATTGAAAAGGATTTAGCTAGAAATAAAATAGAATTCAAAGCAGACGCTTTGACAATTCCAGTGTATGACACTTATGATGGTTCTGATATTAGATCTTACAATGGTTCTATCACCAAGAGAGTCACTGAATGTATAATAACTTTACCTGTTAATTGGGAAACAGCCACAAAATTCACCACCACTCATATTTTGGATTTTGGTCCAGGTGGCGCATCTGGTCTTGGTGTACTAACACATAGAAACAAAGATGGTACTGGTGTCCGTGTTATCATTGCTGGATCATTAAATAATAATATGGATGATGAATATGGTTTTAAACAAGAAATTTTCGATGTCACCAGCAGCGGTTTCAAGATGAACCCTGATTGGTTGAAAGAATATCATCCAACTTTAATAAAAAATAAGAGTGGAAAAATTTATGTAAAAACAAAATATTCTAGTTTGTTAGGTAGAGCACCTTTGCTTGTTCCCGGTATGACACCAACCACCGTTTCTCCAGACTTTGTTGCTGCAACAATCAATGCTGGATATACCATTGAGTTAGCTGGTGGTGGTTACTTTTCTCCTGATCATATGACTGGTGCTATAGATTCTGTTATTTCTCAAATAAAAAAAGGTTACAGTCTGGGCATAAATTTGATTTATGTTAATCCAAGAATGCTTCAATGGGGTATCCCATTAATCAAAGAGTTAAGAGAGAAAGGATACCCTATCCAGTACTTGGCTATTGGTGCTGGTGTTCCTTCATTAGAAGTTGCTTCCGAATATATTGAAACATTAAACTTAACTCACTTAGACTTGAAACCTGGTTCTGTAGATGCTATCAGCCAAGTTATCAATATAGCTAAAGCACATCCAAATTTCCCTATTGTTTTACAATGGACTGGTGGTAGAGGTGGTGGACACCATTCATTTGAAGATTTTCATGCTCCAATGTTGCAAATGTATTCAAAATTGAGAAGATATAAAAATATTATTTTGGTAGTCGGATCAGGTTTTGGTTCTGCTGAGGACACTTATCCATATTTAACTGGTGAATGGTCATCGAAATTTAATTACCCACCAATGCCGTTTGATGGGTTTTTGTTTGGTTCAAGAGTTATGATAGCCAAAGAAGCTAAGACATCTCCAGCTGCAAAGCAACTGATCACCGAATGTACCGGTGTCAATGATTCTGAATGGGAAAACACTTATAAAAAGCCTACTGGTGGTATTATCACAGTTCGTTCAGAAATGGGCGAACCAATTCATAAAATTGCGACACGTTGTGTTATGTTTTGGAAAGAAATGGATGATACTATATTTAATCTTCCAAAAAATAAACTGCAAGCTGCCTTGGATGCCAAAAGAGATTATATCATATCGAAATTGAACTCTGACACTCAAAAACCATGGTTTGCCACTGTAAATAATGAAGTGAAAGATTTAACAACGATGACTTACCTGGATGTTGCAAACAGATTAGTTGAATTAATGTACATTAAATCGCAAAACAGATGGATTGATGCCACTTTGAGAAAATTTACCGGTGATTATCTACGTCGTGTTGAAGAACGTTTCACTCAATCAAAAACCACTTCTTTGATTCAGTCATATGATGTTTTAGATAATCCTGATGCTGTTATCAAATCTGTTTTTGAAAAATACCCTGCTGCTAAATCTCAGTTCATGCACGCCGGAGATATTGACCATTTTATTAATATGTGTCAGAACCCTGTTCAAAAACCAGTTCCATTTGTCCCAATTTTAGATCACAGATTTGAATATTTTTTTAAGAAGGATTCACTATGGCAATCAGAGCATCTGGAAACTGTTGTAGAAGAAGATGTCCAAAGAACATGTATTTTGCATGGACCAGTTGCTGCTCAGTCAACAAAAATTGTTGACGAACCTATCAAAAATATTCTGGACAATATTCACAACGGCCACATTTCAAAGTTATTGAAAGATTATTATTCAAATGATGAATCAAAAATTCCTATTGTTGAATATTTTGGTGGTGATGGTTTAAAAGAACAAAGCGCTGAAGATGATTCTTTGATTATTTCTTCCTCAAAACTAACAGATGTCACTAAGTGGTTTGACATACTCGCAGGATCCACTAATAACTGGAGATCTGCATTCTTCAATGTCAAAAATTTCACTCAAGGATCCATATTTGTGGAAAACCCAGCAAGACATATATTTTATCCATCTAAACATATGAAGATTGAAATCTTAAACTTGAAAGATTTTGATAAGACAGTGATTAATCTATGGGAAAGAGTTCAAAGTGAACAGAAATTAACTGCTACTTTAAAATTATTGAATGAATATACAATTCAGCTTGACTTAATTGAAAATAGAACAAGGGATGGTGTTCCCGTACACTTACCATTATTATATAATTATAATCCTGACGATGGTTTTGCTCCAATTTCGGAAATCATGGATGATAGAAACACTCGTATTAAAGAATTTTATTGGAAACTCTGGCTCAATGAACCGTTCTCATTAGACTTCGACCCAAGAGCTGTAATTGAAGGTGAATCATTTACTATCACAAATGAGGCTATTTCATCTTTTACACACGTTATAGGTAATAATTGTGAAGACTTTGTTTCAAGATCTGGTAAAAAGGTACTTGCACCAATGGACTTTGCAATCGTAATTGGCTGGAGAGCTATAATCAAGGCTATATTCCCTAAAAGCATTGATGGTGACCTTTTGAAATTAGTTCATTTATCTAATGCCTACAGAATGGTTCCTGGTGCGAAAGCTTTACAAGAAGGTGATGTAATTTCGACAACTGCGGTTATCAAATCGATTGTCAATCAGCCAACTGGGAAGATTGTCGAAGTGGTTGGTACGTTGGCCAGAGCTGGTGTACCTGTAATGGAAGTTACTTCATCATTCTTTTACAGAGGTACTTATTCCGATTTCGAAAATACTTTTAAAAAATCAACTGAACCTATTTATAAGGTAACCATGTCATCTGCTAAAGATATCGCTGTTTTACGTTCTAAAGAGTGGTTTCAACTTGATGATGAAGATCTAGATTTAGCCAACAAAGTATTAACTTTTAAAGTGTCGACTGAAGTGAGCTTTAAGAATGCTTCTGTGTTTTCATCAATCAGGTGCTATGGTTCTATTTTAATGGAGCTACCTACTAGAGAAAAAATGGAAATTGGCCTTGTCGATTACGAAGCTGGTGAGTCATATGGTAACCCAGTTATTGAATACTTGAAGAGAAATGGTACGACTTTGGAACAAAAAGTTAATCTTGAAAATCCTATTCCAATTGCTATATTGGATTCTCAATCTCCTAGTACCAATGAACCATATGGTAAAATATCGGGTGATTTGAATCCTATCCACGTTTCAAGGCATTTTGCAAGTTACGCCAACTTGCCTGGTACTATTACACATGGAATGTACTCTTCAGCTGCTGTCCGTGCATTGATTGAAACATGGGCTGCTGACAGTATTTCTTCTAGAGTACGTGGTTATAATTGTAACTTTGTTTCAATGGTTTTACCTAATACACCATTAAAAACGTATATCCAACACGTTGGTATGATCAATGGCCGTAAATTGATTAAATTTGAAACTAAAAATGACAATGATGTCGTAGTGTTAACTGGTGAAGCCGAAATCGAACAACCGGTATCAACGTTTGTTTTTACAGGTCAAGGTTCACAGGAGCAAGGTATGGGTATGGACTTATATAGCAAATCCGAAGTCGCTAGAGAAGTTTGGGATAGAGCTGATGTTCATTTCAAAAAGACATATGGTTTTTCAATTTTGGATATTGTTAAAAACAATCCTAAAGAACTAACTGTTTAT
The DNA here is from genome assembly GCA_030557565.1 of Tetrapisispora arboricola. Taxonomy (NCBI): domain Eukaryota; kingdom Fungi; phylum Ascomycota; class Saccharomycetes; order Saccharomycetales; family Saccharomycetaceae; genus Tetrapisispora; species Tetrapisispora arboricola. Next base: position 66,370 of record JAKTPK010000198.1, on the reverse strand, counting down.
TTTGGAGGTGAAGAAGGTAGAAAAATCAGAAAGAATTATACTGAAATGATGTTTGAGACAATTGTAGACTCTGAAATAAAGAAAGAGAGGATTTTCAAAGAAATTGATGATTCAACCAATTCCTATACATTTAAATCTCCAACTGGTCTTTTATCAGCCACACAATTCACACAGCCTGCTTTGACCCTAATGGAAAAAGCTTCTTATGAAGATTTGAGATCAAAAGGTTTAATTCCTACTACTGCAGCTTTTGCTGGTCATTCTTTAGGTGAATATGCTGCTTTAGCATCCTTAGCTGATATCATGTCAATTGAATCTCTTGTTGATGTTGTATTTTATAGAGGTATGACAATGCAAGTAGCAGTTCCAAGAGATGAACTTGGTAGATCTAATTATGGTATGATAGCTGTCAATCCAGGTCGTGTTTCGTCAACGTTTTCTCAAGATGCTTTACAATTTGTTGTTGAGAAGGTAAGTAAGAAAACCCAATGGTTGGTTGAAATTGTCAACTACAATGTGGAGAACCAACAATATGTCGCAGCTGGTGATTTAAGAGCGCTGGATACTTTAACAAATGTGCTAAACTTCATTAAAATCCAAAAAATCAACTTAGACAAACTTCAAGAATCAATGACTCTGGAGGAAGTCGAATCTCATTTATTTGAAATAATCGATGAGATTTCCAAGAAATCTTTAGAAAAGCCACAACCAATTGAGTTGGAGAGAGGTTTTGCTTGTATTCCTCTTCGTGGTATATCTGTGCCTTTCCATTCATCTTATTTAAGAAATGGTGTTAAGCCTTTCAAAAATTTCTTAGAGAAAAACATTTTGAAAGAAAATGTTAAAGTTGACAGATTAGTTGGTAAGTATATTCCAAATTTAACTGCTAAACCTTTCCAAATCACCAAAGAATACTTCCAAGACGTTTACGATTTGACTGGTTCTGAAAGAATTAAAGCAATCATTGACAACTGGGAAAGCTATGAAAAATAAACCGAATGTATTTCTTACTTTTAGTGTTTCTGTATATTTTTATAATTATCTAATCGTAAAATGATGGAAATGATTGAATTTTTTTATATTAAATATAATGCTACTGTTACAGTTGAGTTTTGACTCCATCTATTCAATAATTTGCAGAGAAAGATCAGAAAAAGAATTTAACCAAGGCATGTTGTTCAAAAGATTTCCATTTTCAAATGTTGTTCCAAAATTACAATCTTTGAAATAAGAATCAACCAGTGAATAATCTGGTACCTTGTTCACGAGATTATTTTTGTTCTTTCTATCCTTTCTTCTACGCGTGGACTCAAATTTGACAAAGCCATCGTCAATCTTAGTTTCCTTAGTATCTAACAGATTGACCAATTTACTAATTAGTGGATATTTTTCGTAGAGTTGAACCTTAGTATATCTATCTGTATGTTGAATTAAGTTGTTTGCTAATAAATATTTTGGGCATTCATTTTGAATGACTGTTTCTGTGAGATTTAAAGGTGCATGTGGAAGAAAAAACAGAGTCGATTTTTTGTAAGCTTGCCAATCCGGGGGAGTGAAATCTATTTGCCAATTTTGTTTGTTACTTTTAATATATTCTATATCCTCGATGGTAAAGGCAGGATCATATATTGAGATACTCAGTTTTTTTTTGTTATGTTCTTCCAAAAGAATGATCAGTTCCAGTAACAAAGCAAATTGATATCTTGCAGGAAGTTCCTCATGGAAAGACCCTAATGCTAAACATCTTATTCTATCAACTGTATGGTATTCACTGATCAAAACTTTATTCAGTTCTTCAAGTAATCTAGATTTTCTTATAACTTCTTGGCATTGTTTAATATTTTCATCAAAAGTTTTCGAATAGTTAATATTCTTTTTGCTTACTGTTTTAAAATCAAAATCTTTCATTATACATCAAGGTCAACTCATCCAAAGTGGTAACTTGAAAATATATTAAGTTATTGTTACTGTTCCAAATTTCCTATGGATTGATACTTCAAAGAATACTTATCAAATAATTGACAAAATGTTTAAAAATTGTGTATGATTGAAAATGCGAAGTTACCTGAATCAAATCCTACTGTAAAATTATACTAATTACTATGGTAATATCAACTGAATGGTTTACTTTGAGTTCTAAGTGCTGTACTTATTTGATGTTTGAATTTTTAGCTCTTTCCTATTAACTTGCAGACCCTATTGATGAAGGCTGTATTCATTTGGATAAAGTTGTCCAAGCTTAATTTTGTAGATTGTTTCCGATGCTTAAAGTTTTTAGAAGAGTTAGTGTTGGTATAATTATAACATTCGTACTGTTGATGACTTCAGAAAAATTTCTCGATGACTTGAAAAAAAATATCGAAAAAAAAAAAATGTTTCGAAAATTTTTTTTTTAGTAAAAATTCAGTTACATCAAAAGATATAAGAAGGTCTTAACTGATAATTTAGTTAAGCAAATAGGATGAATACTTCTGTTACTTAATATTTTTACAATTGTCTAAATTTATTTTATTATTTAATCTCTTAATAAACTATCTTTCGATTGAATTGATAGATCTAACAGCTATTGTTAATAACATAGAAACTGCATTGAGCAAAAGGCATCTCATTTTCTGTAGTTCAATTTTCTTCATTTTAAGAGTGTGTTTTCGAAAAATAACATTATATTAATATGCGTAAGTGTAAAGTGTTTGTTGGTAACTCACACCCACAGTTGGGAAACTTAGTTTGTCAAAGATTGGGTATTGAGCCTGCACCATGTACATTAAAAAAGTTCGCTAATGGTGAAACTTCAGTTCAAATCGGTGTTTCAGTACGTGATGAAGATGTCTATGTCATTCAGTCAGGTTCTACAACTGTCAACGATCATATCATGGAACTTTTAATTTTAGTTTCAGCTTGTAGAGGTGGTTCAGCAAGAAAGATTACTGCTGTTATTCCTCAGTTTCCATACTCCAAACAATGTAAAATGAAAAAACATAGAGGTGCTATTACTGCTAGAATGTTAGCAAATTTATTAATCATGGCTGGTGCTGACCATGTCATATCTATGGACTTACATGCATCTCAAATGCAAGGTTTTTTTACCAAACCTGTTGATAACTTATACGGTGGTCCAAGTTTGGCTAAATGGATTCGTGAGAACGTTGAAGACTACGAAGAAGCTGTTGTGGTTTCCAAAAACCCTGGTGGTACGAAAAGAGTAACTGCATTGGCGGATGCTCTTAAAATCAATTTTGCAATGATTCACACAGATCGTCGTCGTGCAAAAGATTTATATTCTCAAAATAGAGATCTACAACAATTAAAGCAAAGAAAGCAATCTATGTTAAGAAAAAACAAACCAATTATTAAGCAAGGTGATACACCAAATGAAGAAGAAAATATCATATTGACCAATGGTATTCAGACTGCTAGAATTCGTAACGGTCACGTTATAGGCGACGACGAAGCAGAGGAGGAATGCGCTATCGAAGATATGGAAAGTGATGCAGTTTCCATTGATGGTATTAACTCTGCTGCTTTGGGTGAAACATATGATGCTGTCGATTCTGATGATGATGAAGAAAATGAACAAGTCAAAAAGGAAAAATTAATTACTTTAGTTGGTAACGTGCGTGGCCGTTCTGCCATTATATTGGATGATATGATTGATAGACCTTCTTCCATTATAGAAGCTGCTGAACATTTGATCCAAAATTGTGGAGCTAAAAAAGTTTACGTAGTTGCAACTCACGGTGTTTTTACTGGCGATTCTCTGGAGTTATTAGAGCAATCCGATGCTATTCATCAAATTGTTGTTACAAACACTTATCCAATTGATGAAACTCGTAAAAATGAATCAAAAAAATTAACAATCATTGATGTGTCTGCTATATTTGCTGAATGTATCCGCCGTGACCATTATGGTGAAAGTATTTCTGTTTTGTTTGATTCATTGACAGTTTAAATAATCAAACCACAGTCATTCATCTACATTCTCATAAAGAATCTACATCTCATAACTTATTAATTAGTTTTTTTTATTTGAATTTAACTATTAAAACATTAACATGAAAATTTGAATTTTTTAATTATTTTTCAGCTTTTTTCATAAAATATCATATTTGTATCATACATAATACACGATTAAATAATTACGAAAAGTTTACAAAGTTACACCATATGTTTAGAATATAAGCACCTTAATACGTAATAGTGGTATGAATGACTCAATTATTTTCATAATCCGGATTTTAAGATCCCATCTATAGATGAAATATCAGCACTCGTAGTTTTCTTTATGGTAGCTTGATCTTTTGGACAAACAGGAGCACAATTTTTTGTTTCACTTTCCTCTAAAGACACATTGGCAATTTGTCTAAAATTATTCATCCCTGGCTGGAATGTAAGGTTAGGACTTGTGATATTCACTGGTGTAAACTTTTTCGGCAAATTAACTCTTGTGAATTTATTCCTAATCTTCTCTTGAACATAGTCGATATCCAAATGTTTAGTCAATGATATTTTATGAATACAACTTATGTAGTGTTTATCATCTAATTGAACATCTAGGGGATGTTGAGTATGACAGCCAGGCGACATTTTAAGTCTGATAGAGTGCATTTTCTCCCCGTTTCCATCTGTGCTTTCGTATACTTCAAAATTTATTTGCGAAAGGTAATCAAATTCAGGTAAAGCGTTTCTTGCAATTCTCATTGGGATTCCAGATTCATAAATTATATTAAGTAATGTATAAATATGAGACTCTTTTGTAAAATATGCAATACATTCAGGATCTTCTTTTGTTTTCATAGCGTCTATATCATCTAAAATTTGTCTGGCAAGTGGCAATGAGGTCAACAAACCGATGTCAAGTTTTTCTGAATCTTTGATACCGTATTCTTTTGGGCAAATGAAATCAAACAATACTTTTGTCAGTTTAAATAGTTCTTGAAAGAGAACAAATCTTTGATTTTCAAAACAGGAGTCACTGTGAGGTGTATCAACGTCTTTTACTTTTTTGCTTTCAATGACCCAACCTGAAGATCCCACGGTTGTTGAATGTCTACTTGTTGAAGAAGATGATGAATGCTTAGGTACACTATCAGTAATTTTGAAATTATTTTTGGCCAAAACATTAACAGGATAATTATCAACTAAAAAGTGACTCGAAACTTCAACACTAATTTGTTCATCCAAACCGGTTGGATCAAAAACGTGTTCAAGAAACTCTCTATTATGTAAAGAGTCATATTTCATGGTGTCATAAAGCTCTGAAATTTTTGAAGGATCTAGTTTTTCAACACTTTCGAACTCATTGAAAAGTTTTTCCCATCTTTCCTTAAAAAGGAATGGATCTTCGCCACAGCACCATCTCTTCTGAAAACTATTTACATCTTTTGTTTGATAGTTGTGATTAAGCACTTTCCTGTGATAGTTCATTAGGTCAACCACTCGTTTCGTAACAGTATAAGGGCCAGGCATTTTAGAAGGCCAAGCAAATTGAGATGGTATATCATTACCAACTCTCAACAGAGGTTTCAATTTTTTTTTGACCTTATCCATTAAATCTTTTGCTGCATTACTGTCATCTAATAAATCTTTTCTAATATTAATTTCATCGCTACCCACAATATTTTCACTGAACAATGCAGATGCCCAAATTTGTGCAGACAACAAAACGCGCCTTTCTGATGATGAAAATATTTTAACGTTATCAAGAATAGATTTGTTCAATAAATCAAAATCTTGTCTCATTTGCTCTCCCAATTCTCGCGCTTGGTAACGAGCAGAATGAGTTGGCTCACCACCCCATTTCAAAATAAACTGAACTTTCTCGACTTCTTTCTTTTCATTTAAAACAGGTTTTAGTTGAATTTTAGTTCCTGGGAATTCCAGCTTTTTTTGTAAAGCATTGATTAAAACATTCAATTTTGCAGGATCTTCAGCATTATCATCAGCTGCAAACTGTAATGCTTTCAAAGCAATTTTTAAGTCATCTTCTTTTCTTATAACAACCTCTTCTTTATGACCTTTCAACAGGGAAATGAAAATTGGCGAAGTGAAAGAATGTTTGAATTTTTGCTTTGGGGTTCTATCAGCATGACGAATAACTGTAACTAAACCTTTAAATACCCATTTTTGAGACTTTTCTTCTTGAATAACAGGTAAATTCTTTTTTCTTAAATCAATCTTCTTTTTAGCATCTATAAAAGTCTCCCTCAAAATTCTAACACAGTGGTCATAATATGCGGGGTTATCTTTTACAAACGAAAAACCGTTGACATCAATGACATAACTTTTACCTCTAACACGTAATATATCGAAACCACATATCATCTGTGAAAAAACTTTACAAACTCTTGCTGCCATCTCACTTTCTTCTTTACTTAGTTCCGTCACATATCTTATCTCTTTACCATGTGTATTTCTTCTAACAATACCATCAACAACCGGAGACTTACGGGTTTCAGCATGACAAAAATGTTCACCAACTGTATACGCTTTAACATCTTCTGAATTATCTGTTTCAATAAATTTTTCATATATAAATGATCCATCTGTACGAGGTTCTGATAATGTAGGATCAAATTCTGATGATTTGTTATCTACTTTACGAAACAATCTACGACCACCTCCACCGTTTTTTGAGTGATAATAAATATAAATATTATGGTTTTCACCGTCTACTGGCTTTTCGACAAAAGGTTTTGTCATGACTTCACCATCGACTTCAAGAGTATCTTGATCAATCATTCTCCATTCTGGTACAGGAACAGGTTCAACAGATACGCCACGTTCAACTAACATTCTCTTCAAAGAATCATCTAATTTTGGACCGCCATCTCTGCTTATTTCTAATTTATGTGGCGTTGGAACATCCACAGCTCTTAATAACCTTAAACATAACCTTCTATCCCACAGAGCTTTTTGCATTACCAAATCATTAATAAAAAAAGGTTTTCTCAAATTCACATATTGAATAGCCTTTTCTAAAGGAAAACCATTAGAAAAAAAAGAAATCAAAAAATCACAAGTTGGCCAATTTTCTATGCTCTCATCCAATATAACTTTATCACCAAAAATAATTGTTTCAAATTCACCATTCTCTATTAATCTATTCAAAATTCGTCTACAAGGCTTCGATAATACTTTGTTATCCATTGCACATACACCAATTTTACCTATTTTAGGCAATTGTGGTTTTACGTGAGAAATAGATGACCTTTTTGAAGATCCAGTTGAATTAGGAGCAGTGTTGTTATTGCTGGAAGTTTCGCTCAAACTAACTGTAGGCGATGGTGGGTCTTGGTTATCATTTGCCTGACTTAAAATGAAGGAAGTTTCAGTATGCTTAACCGGGTTCAAAACATACTCTTTGGCAGAAGAAGAATTTCCGTGTTGGGAATTATGGCTTAGTGTCCTTTGTAGAGTAGCTCCAACATCTTCATCTTCTTCATCTGAATTAGTCTTTGGACTAACAATAGGCAATTTCAATGAAGTATTTTCACTTGCTGATGTCTTTGGAACAAAGTCCATTAAGAACGGTGCCATTGACTCCATCGCTTTTTTAGTTTTATTATCCAGTTCTGATTTTTTTGAGCTATCTGAACTAACATCATTTTGAGATGAATTTTCACTATGACATGACATTTTTATTTCGTATTAAGCTAATCTTTTATCTCTTTGAACCATTTAATCCAGCAATCGTAATAAAATAAAGGACTGATAATTCTCAGATGTTCTTTAGAAGTTAAATTTACTTCAGAATGAGAATTCCTATTTATCTATTTTTTGAAATACTTAAGCTCAAATAGCCATGAAAGTGAGCAGAACGACTATGATTTGATCTCATTCTTGATTTGAAAGTTTATTTAGTTATCTTGTTGGCAACCATTAAAGTTTTGATAATATAATGGTTAGCAGTATATAACTTCACCCGGATTCGCTTATTCAACTTCTGAAATTATGAATTTGATACTCTTGACGATTTTTCAATTTTCAAATCTGCATAAAAAATTTTAACAGAACGAAAATAAAAATCGATGAGGTTCAAACTTGTGAGAATTAACTATTTAACCATATATGAATAAGCATATTATATATAAGAATTTTGGAGCTATATAAGGCAGATTGGTGTTAGAAAACTAAACTTAGAAGAAGGGATCTTACCATAACATTATGGAAAACATGATTGATACAAAAAGAAGAAAAGTAAAGGATTCCTCAGCTTTGATTTCAAGAGATCCTTCTAAAATCTTTGCTCCATACAGAGTAATTGGTAATGTGAGTAATGCGGTACCTTTTGCTGTAGGTATATTGGGTTCAACATTCTACATTGTGACTAGTGTTGGTAAGAGCTTTCAAATTTACGATGCAAACAATTTACATTTGTTGTTTGTATCTGATAAAGAATTGGAGTTCAGCATCACATCATTTGCTACACATTTTCATTACGTATTTGTTGGTGCTGGTAACAAAGTGTATACGTATAAAAGAGGTATTCAAGAAAATGTTTTAACACTACCAACATCTGCTAGAGTGAAAGATCTTTGTGTTTTTGGTGATTTTTTATGTGCATCGTGTGAGGATAATGTTGTTTATTTTTATAAAAAACATGATAAATCTGCTAAATTTCCAACCGAATATTATTCTCAGTTTAATGTAACTGAATTATTAGGCGGTTCCATCAAATCTGTAATTCACTTGCCAACTTATTTGAACAAGATCGTTATCGTTACCAGCACAAATTTACTATTAGTCAACGTAAAGACAGGTAAGTTAATATTTCAGTCACAAGAATTTGTGAATCATATTACTTCAGTTTGTGAAGCACCGGTTTTGGATGTTTTAGCGCTCGGTTGTGAGTCGGGTCAAGTTATTATGTTTAATGTGAGAAAAGGAAAAATCATTAGATCAATCAATATTGTGAAATCGCGTATCTCTGCATTATCCTTTAGAACCGATGGTTCGTCCCATTTATCAATTGGTTGCACTAATGGTGATCTAATATTTTATGATTTGGATCGTCGCTCACGTATACACGTTCTAAAAAATACTCATAAAGAGTCATTGGGTGGTATAGTGAAAGCAACATTTCTAAATGGGCAACCTATTATTGTAACTTCAGGAGGCGATAACTCATTAAAGGAGTTTGTTTTTGATCCCTCTCTTTCTCAGGCTGATGGAGAAACTGTAGTTCAACCACCTAGATTTTTACGTTCAAGAGGTGGTCATTCCCAACCTCCTTCATCAATATTGTTTGCAGATAACGATGCACATATGATATTATCTGCTTCTAGAGATAAATCTCTTTGGTCATTTTCTTTGAGAAAAGATGCGCAATCTCAAGAACTATCTCAAAGATTACATAAAAATAAAGATGGCTCAAGATTGGGAGGTAGCACTAACAAAGAAAAATTTCCTGAAATTTTATCTATGGCAATTGAAAATTCTAGGATGGGACAGTGGGAAAATGTCATAACAGCGCATAAAAATGAGAAATTTGCTAGAACATGGGATCTTCGTAACAAAAGGGTAGGTCGGTGGACATTTGATACCACCGATGATGGGTTTGCGAAATCTGTAGCTATTTCTCAATGTGGAAATTTTGGTTTAGTAGGTTCATCCAACGGTTCCATCACAATTTATAACATACAAAGTGGTTTAATACGTAGAAAGTACAAGTTACATAAAAAAGCTGTCACTGGTATAGCTATTGATGGTATGAACAGAAAAATGGTTTCATGTGGTTTAGACGGTATAGTCGGTTTTTATGATTTCAATAAAGCAACTATGTTAGGAACAATAAAATTAGATTCTTCAATTACCACTATGGTTTATCATCGCTCATCAGATTTAATTGCATTAGCATTAGATGATTTATCCATCATTGTAATTGATACCATTACTCAAAGAATTGTTCGTCAACTATGGGGTCATGCTAACAGAATAACATCTCTTGACTTTTCACCGGATGGCCGCTGGATAGTATCAACCTCTATGGATTCTACATTAAGAACATGGGATCTACCTACTGGTAATTGTATTGATGGTGTTAAACTAGAAGCGGTTGCAACCAAAGTTAAATTTTCCACTAATGGTGAGTTTATTGCGACTGCTCATGTTGTTGGTAACGGAATTTGTTTATGGACTAATAAAAGTCAATTTAAGTCAGTTTCTACTAGGGCAATTTCAGAAGATGAATTCCAAAAAATATTATTACCTAATAATTCTGCTTCAGGTAACTATAGTATCATAGATTCTGCTATTGGTGAAAATATAAATGAAAATGACGGAATAGATGTAACCAAGTATGATTCCTTAAAACAAATTAGTGATGAACTTATAACGCTATCCATGGACCCAAGAAATAAACTCAACACATTATTGAATCTTGATATTATCAAACAGAGAGCTAAACCAACAGAACCTGTGAAGAAGCCCGAAAAATCATCCTTCTTCCTTCAACTTACCGGTGAAAAGGTTGGTGATGAAGCAGCAGCTAGAGAAGGTGCCATCGATAATTCAAAATCTGAAATTGATATGCTAAACAAAAAGTTGAACGAATCAAAAGAGGCTGAAATTGAATTAAATAAATTCAAACCTAGAGGCAATGCTGAATTTGAATCTACATTTACAAAATTATTGCGTGAAGGTGCAAAAGTGAATAATTATAGTAGCTTTCTCAATCATTTTACTCAATTATCTCCTTCATCTATTGATATGGAGATTAGATCATTAAATACATATAAACCTTTCAATGAAATTGTGTGGTTTATTGAAGCATTAACAGCAGGTTTGAAATCAAATTTCAATTTTGAATTGTATGAAGCTTTCATGAGTATACTTTATAAGGTTCACGGTGATATTATACACTCCAATAACTCAAATGATCAAATAGAAGAAGCTTTGCGTAATTGGAATACTGTTCATTCAAAATCAGCCAGAGTGGATGATTTGTTGAAGCATTGTTCTGGTGTTTTAAGTTTTATTTCTAGTAATTAGGCTATCTAACTATATTTCTCATATTAATATTTATATAGAATAATTATTACACTGCGATACGGGTCTTTTTTTCATTTCAATTTGTATAATCATGGAGGAAAAATTGCTTTGTCTTTGATAAATGCAATTTCGCTTTTTGACTATCAAGATATTTTGAACAGGAACTATGTACAACGGTAGATATTCCATTAATATCAACAATAGTTACAGTATCTGTCGACAGAGGCACAATTTTTTTCTGGCATATACTACATAAATCCCCCTCTCGAATAATGAACGATTTTGAGAGTGACTCGTTCAAAATATTTGTTGTCTCAATCAGTTCTAGTCTTTGTAGAGCGGTATTCAACAGTTTTTCATCGCATTTCAACATAACCGATCTATTGATATTTGATAGCATTGGGAAAATATCCTTAATTTTTATGTTGGAAGGAAGCAATTTCAATAATTGAATAAAGTCCATTTTTTTTCCAAATTCATTAAGAAAATTTAATAAAAGTTCTTCATTATTCTTGTCATTCTTTGTATCATTAAAAATTTGTTGAAGTAAAAAAAGCAACAAATATTGTCCATCTTTGGGATCCTTTTCATATAGTTCCATACAATATTTTATGGATTCATTATAATCATGAAGCTCATTGAAAAGAATATTAATACAATCAGTATGTTTCTTCAGTCTTTTTAAAGGATAAATTTTTAAAAATTTTAGAAAATTTACATGATTCAAATTCTTTAATTGTAATGAATTGATATGATGGTCAAGAAGCTTCAAAATTGTAACAGGTTCATAGTTCATAGTTGATTGTAATAACAATTTCAACTTCATTCTAATATTTTGATCAGATAACTTTTTGATATATGAATTAATTAAAGTCTCTTGTAAAAAGCTGTTGGATAACTTGAATGTACCTAGTACAAATTCTAAATATTCAAGCGCAATATTTTCATCATATTTCTCAATAAAATCATATATTTTTATGTGATCTCTGGTCTTAAAGGTGTCTTTATTATGCATAAAAATAAGGGAAATTATGGAACGTTTGTCAGAAGCCGCGTCAATAACCCATGCAGAGTATTCTATGAGAATATGGTCAAACTTAGTAGGAAGGTTCTGGAGGTATTGAACCATTAATATCAAAACACCATTTTTGACCTTTTCGCCATTGGTATCGGCTATACTTATGTACAATGACTTTAAAAACTTCAGAGCCTCTTCATGATGGCCTAGTGTAAAATAATAATCGATCAGCTCTTTATACATTTTCTCTCCTTTCAGTTTACGCAGTATAAGATTTGATGATGCATTATTTTTGACTCTCAAAAATGGACCTATCAGTAACCTATTGTAATTAAAATATATTTCAAACAACGCATTATCTATTAATCCTAATAAGCTTGCAGCATTATTTTCTTTGTTATCATCAATTAAAAAGAATTCCACATTTTGTTTGATTCTACGGTCAAAAATCTCCCAAGTGACTTCACCATTATATTTTGGATTTCTCAGGTTTGTGATATTTCTCCTCATTTCAATTAAATATGGAACATAATACTCAACTATGTACTTCGAAGGTAACATAATATCTTCATTAGGAGGGTCTCCAAGAGTTTTATTGGGGTTAACTTCAGCAGTTTGTATCTCAAAAAGTAATTTCTTTGGTAATGTATTCTGTAAAACCAAATGCGGCGGCGCCCAGTATTCAATAAATTGCTGGAAAATGTATTTGACAATGAAATTTTGCAGTTTTGTTGTTTTCCTTTTTGATTGCTCACTTTTTTCAGTAAGTTTCATTAAATGCTGTAATTTCTGAAAAACTTCTAAACAAAAAACTACGTTTAAATCTCTAAGTTTCATGCAACACAAATCCAAAGACCTCTCGGGATCACTAGAAACACAAAGTGCAAGTGAATTTTTCGAGGATAAAAAGTACTGATAAAATAAAATATTTCGCCATAAAAATGTCATTTCACCAATTGTTGCTGTTCCCATACCAAATTTACTAATTAACATGTTATTATCAAAATCGTCATCAACCTTGTAATTATATAATTTGAGCTGGTTAGAGTTTGTTAAAACCAACATATAAGGACCACTTAATAATAAAATATCATTGATTTCTTCAGCAATCGTTATAGACAGGAATATAAAACCATGTTCATAATCTAGCAACTGAATAGTATGCTCGTTAAATAGAAGTAGTATATTAAGCTCAAGATGTTTTATCCGAAAACTTTGATTACTCCAAAAATCCAGTTTTTCATACCTAGAATATGACAAATATGATTGCTTGTCTTCAGAAATGTGCAGTTCAAGTAAACTTCCTTTTTCCCTATCCAATATCATTGGTGTAGTTATGGAAGTGGTCTTGAAAATAAATCGCGACTCTTGAACTCTTGTATTATGATATGATCCAAATTTAGGCCAAGTAAACTTAGAGAATTTTTTCGATGATGAATGAGATCCTAAACTCCATATAGATAATTGGTCACTGTCAATTCCTTCATGGATATCTGCGCTTGCCGGTTCATCTTGATTGCTGATTTCTAATTCTCTCAGAGAAGACAATTGGAAACTTTTCAAAGCGCTTAATACATTGTCAGGCATTGATTTCTTGAACGTTTTTTCCAATTTAATTATTTTGTTATGCTCTTGATCCCAAATATATGTTCCATACTGAGACGCAATTAAAATGTTTTCATCAATTGGATAAACAGAATATACTTTATCTTTGGAAGAAGGCAATGTCACCTCTATCATTTCTTGATATGTTGATCCAGACCAAATTAGTGCCCTCAAACCTGGGCTTTTTTTAATGGAGTAAATCATCATTGTCTTAAAATCTTCGTTTCCATGAATTTGCCGTATATCAAATGCCCAGATATTATCTATACCTCTCTTATCGAACATATAATCATACTGAGATAAATTTCCACTATTCAATAAAATGATGGTTTTGTCACACCTAGCGAACACAGTTGATATACTATGTGAATATTTTAGCTCATAAATTCGTGATTCATCTGTATGTATATGGTTTAAAAGGTTAGGATATGTTTGTAAACATTTGAGATGATCATTATCTGTTGAATATACTGATACATCATTATCGGAATTGATAACGATAAATTTTGATGCCTCAGGTAAACTTAAAGAAACATGTGAAGGCTTTATGCTAATTGAATCAACAAGTTTGGCAGATAACATTAATAAATTTTATTACAAATTAAAATATACAACTCCAAGTTTCGATAGTTGACGATAAATGGATAGCGCTGAGTTAAGGCAATATTTTGTATGGAATGAAAGTTAACTTTTCATAGACGATATTGTTGGGCATGTAAAGTTTTAACAAATTCTCGTATTTGATACAATTACCAACGTTGTAAATATTAGTTCAATCAAGTTCAATTTTATGTTACTTGTTTTATTTGTAACTTTTTTAAACGGTTATTTTGTAATCAAATTTCATGTTTTATATTGTTTAAGAAAGTACAATTGATTTTTCGGGGAAATCTCTACTTTCAATTGAAAGCCAACCTTCACATCAATAATAATATTGAACAGGTGGTGATACGATGAGTATACGAAAACAGTAGAATTTAAACATTTGAAAATATTGATTAAGTTGATGAAAAATATTTTAAAATACTATTTACTTACGTACTTATACAGCAAATACTCAGTGAAGTTATCTTTCTGAACAATAGTGTTATAAAAATGACCTCGCAGTTAGAGTTAGATTCATTATTTAACAAGTTTTTGAAACTATCAAATGAAACAGAAGTTTCAAGAACTTTGAAAGAAATAGAAAACAATAATCAGTACGTGCATGCGCAGCAACTTTCAAGACTTGTGAACCTTCATGATAAAAATTTCAAAGAACAATGCCAGACTCCACTTGCACAATTGTATCAAAACTTTAAGAATGATTACAAAGAGGGAGAATTGGGTCTACATAATCATGCCGCCAAAATAGATAGGGACATACGAATTCTAGAAGAGACTTTAAAGCTGATAAAAGATAGCAAAGTAGGAAGCAATATCAAAACCAAAAAATGAAATTAAAATGGATTAGGAAATTGCTGTAGGAGTCTATAAAAAAGGAAGTGCATAAGATATATATCATAGCTTGAAAAGTAAAATAAACAATTGTCCCTAAATGTAACTATCTTTTTAGTGACTTCTGAATAATGGCCATTTCTATTTGATAAGTATTTGAAGAATTGTTAACTATCTTTTTCTATATAGATAATAGATATTATTGATTTATCCAGTTTGATCCAATAACTATTTTATTGCTTTTAGGTACCTCGTGCAAAGATTTTTTCTCAGCATCTATTATCTGGTCGACTCTTTCGATTACTTCTATTTTGTAAATAGCATAACTTAAACCATCATGAGCAGCGGTTGAAGGTAAAGATGGTTGAGTTGATGCCAGATTATCGGGATCGTGTAGCTGTTGCTGCTTTATTTCGTTTTCTTCTGATAAATTATTTGAGGATTCGTTTATATCTTCACCCCATTGACGGGAAGTTATACCAAACTGTTTAACACTAGAATAAGTTTGTAAACAAGGCAATATTATAATGGTCATGATAATATCATATGGAATTCCACTTGTATTATTTAACAGTTTTCCAACATCAATTACGTTATCTCCGTTAGTTAAGTTACCTGGTGTTCTATTGAAGTTATTTTTCTCGTATGCTTTGTTTGGAAGCAATTGTGGAGTTATAACACCACAATGCTTCAGTACTAAAATAGGATCTGAATCATCAGTGTAAATCTGACAACCCCATAGCTCGTTGTTATTGAGCCTAGGATTCATTTTATGTTTATTCATAAGGTCTTCATGCAATATATGAATCGAGAGCAGTGTATTTATTTTGGAATCGTCAAAGGGTGGTAAAAATGGTGCCGGTGTTGATAATTGTTCTTCTAAATAAGGAAAACGTAACTGATCTTCAACAAACTTTTTCTTATTCAGAACACCTGTACGAAACGGGTGATAATATAGTGTGTCTATTGAAGATCTTTGCTTCGAAAATGTGTCTTCAACAAATTTTAGAACTGACATAGAATCTACTGTTACATTGTCATGTAATTTTATGGATTGTTTCCTTTTAGTAATTTTCGAAACATCATTATTATTTGAGCTTACTCTTTTGGCATTCTTAGTAGAATTCAAAATTGTTTCTTGCAACTTATAGATCTGAAATTGGTTTCTTTTATACTCATCAGAAGAATCCATCTCTGATATGGTAATTATTTATTAGATGTGAATTACTCTCAAAATTTGCTGTGTTTTAAGTCAGGTTAAGAAAAGAAATGAAAAATCCACTCATAGGAAAAACAGTGATTCGATTCAAACCTGAAAAAGTTCATTATCACTTGAAGTGAAATATCTGTTTTATCTCAAATTATTATATCTTGATGCTTCCTTTGTACTTCTTGAAATGTTAAATCCAAACCTTTTTAATTTCCATGCAAAAGGTCAAAATGTGAAGTTCAAAGGTTCGAATTCAAGAGTAAGAAGGGTAACGTGTGATATCAATTGATAAACCACTGGATACACATTAAATATATTGTCACAAGATATGTAGTCTATGTTTAAAAAGATTTAAGAATTTCAATTTATGAAACAACACAGTTAAATTATTTAGTGAAAAGTATTTCGAAACAATTTTTTTTCTCTTGACTTTTTCCTTAAAATATCAGTGTAACTATGACAAAAAGGTTACTGGCCACTCATTACATTAAAAGACTCCCATTTCCCTCGAAGTGTATCCCATTAATAAATAACAAAACCAAAACGGTTTTGAAATAAACAATAGAATACGGTGAAGAATACAATTGAAAAATATTATTCGTCAATTGCAGGATGGTCTTAAAGATACTCCAACCAAGGAACACTCTGTTCTCAATAGACCAGCAAAAAAAATAAAAACTATCATCATGTAAAGAAAAAGTCAAAATGAAAAAAAAGATATTGAAATAAAATAAAATAAATCATCATATCAGGATGTTATATGCACCCATGTAACACATCTGATAATAATTATCCTATCTAATAATTTCTTATCCATTATTCATGCTCAAGATCATATCAGTACTAAAATCAAAATTTATTTTCAAATTTTGTATTGATATGACATGTCTCTGTTGTACTCAAAAAGTAAAAAGCATAGCAAACAACACTAAGTAATCTATTAATCCGATCCATCACATTGTTACCAAATCAAAGTTATAAGTGATGAAAAATAATATATTCTTTTCATGTTTATATATTTATATACTTTTTATTATGAACGGAAAAAAACACAAAGCTTCACAAACAAAAAAATTTTTCATGTTTTTGATTCTCGCAAAGTGACATTGTCTGTTACATTGATTGTTACCCGAAGTGTCAGAAGAAGAGCAGACTCTATGAGGGCATGTTTGGTGGAAGACATCACATGGACTTTCAATTATACTTACCTTTCATGTTTGATATCGAATCTATTGCATCAGCTTTCAATAGAATATCTCTTCAAAAAAGATCAGAAGACCAATTAGGATAGATAGAAGAGCTCAGTAACAGATTCAACATACTTATATATTGAGGTAATCAAACATAGAGTGCACGAATTGAGAAATACAAATCATGTTCTAATCAGCGCATGTCTGTGTTGTTGTAGGGATAAATTTGTAATGTTACAATATCTAGCTTTCTTGTGTCTTATACGGGATTTCGACATTTTCTCCAAACCCTTCTTCGCCATATCTTTTCATGTCAAAATGTAGATCTAACCAATCCATTAACTCAGGTAAACTCTTTATTGACATCATTTGTTTTAGTAGTTGTTTGGATAGTTGCATGTTTTCTAACATACAGAATAAATGGTGTTGGGTCAATTGGAATGGTAAACAGTTGTACTCAATGACTCTGTATAAGAATTTTTCAACGCAACCCCATGGACATTTTTCAAATCCTTGAAATAATGCTGGATTGGCTAACAAACCTCTAACTGACATTACACCATCTGCCCCTGTGTAATCACTTATTTTAGATAAATCGTTTAGTTGAAAGCAATCTCCGTTAGCAACTACTGGAACATTTTTATCTTTGATCTTTGTTATGATGTATTTTATTGCATCTAGATTTACCGGTTGTGAGGATCTTGTAGTTCTAGTTCTTCCATGAATCGTAATCCAATCAACTCCAGCATCACAAACACGTTTACAGAGCTTGACTGTTTCATCTAAATCATCATGTATTCTAATCTTTGTTTCCAATCTTAGTGTATCCTTGTATTTTTCCTTGACAGCTTTTACCATTGCGGTCAATAGATCTGCATTATATATTAGAGCACAGCCAATGCCTTCTCTAATCTGTTCTTTAATTGGACATCCGCAATTTATTCCTATACCATCGCAATATGGAGCAACCATTTCGCAAAACCTTAAAAGATCAGTGACATTGTTTACACCAACTTGAACAATTAGAGGTGTATCAGTTGAATTGGTAGTAAAATCAGCAAGCCTAGCATGTTCGTTTCTAACAAATTCACGAGCTAAAATCATAGGTGTGTATACGATATCTACTCCATAATCGCGACAAGTTTGACGAAATGGAAGTTTTGAATATCTAACCATGGGACCTGCTATTGTAGCTGGTCGGTTTATTGATACCTTTCTAGTTTTTATTATGTGTAAAGGGTCATTTTTGGGACCTAATTTTCGTAGACCTGGTTTTAAAAATTCAGTAGTGGACATTAGGTGTTTTTTTAGAACCAAAAACGTTACTTTTATCTCCAATTCCAAGAACAATTTTTATTTTCTTTGGTGAATTTATTTTCAAGATTGAAATGATCTAACCAAGAGAACACCACTTTTTTTCAAGCATATGTGATAAACTTTGATCAAAATACATTACACTGATGAGCTTTAAATGTTATGTATCGCATCGGTAAATTTTATAACCAGATAAATAATCCGACAATATAAAAAAGTAATAAAAACTTTGAATATTTATTTATAGAATGAAACAAAAAACATTTTGAGTGTATTGATGAATCAATGTTAATAGAAAGTTTTATGTAATAATACAATTAAATGGAATATATCTATGAGAAGGATAATTTATATGTGTAATGATAATAAACCATATATATGCAAGGTTTTGATCCATATAGAAAGATCAAAGATGGATTGGTAATAAATCATTTGTGCTGAACGCTTTATTACATGTTGGACATTTTCTCATTCTAGATGATAAACGTTCCTTACAACATTCATCACAAAATACATGTCCACATGTTCTTATTGCAGTACTTTTCCAGTTTTTAGAGCATAATGTACAGTAAACTAAAGAACGAAAGTTATCTAATTCTTCTGCCAACCCACTTGAATCACCGCCATTTGATTGTAAAGCACTTTGTAACTTTTCATTTTGGTCTTCTAAAAACTTGTTTTTCGACTTCAAATTGTTGCTTTCTGTGATATTTGATGCAATTTCGCCTTGAAGAGTAGTATACAAAGCAATATGTTTCGCATTTTCTTCTTGCAATCTTAAACTGACCTTTTTTTGCTGAGAGATTTCTGAAGATAATGTAACTTGTTTCATGGCTTCCTCTTTGATTGAATTCAACAATTTTTTTTCGTTGTCTTGTGAAAGCTCTAACTGTTTATTCAAGTTTTCAATTTTTTGTTGATATAATTTATCTGCTTCTTTCAACTGAGATATCAACTCGTTGCTCTTATGTAAACTTTTTGACAAGTTTTTATTCTCTATCAGGATTGAATCCTTTGATCTCATTGCAGCAAAATATTTTTGATCAGCTTTGGTCTTCTCGACAGTTAATTTAGAAATTACATTTTCGGTATTTAAATATTCGCGGTATTTTGTATTTGTAACATCAGAAATTTCTTTGAATGCAATTTCTAAATCCTGTAATTCTTTTAATAGAACATCTTGAGATGAATTTTCAGAATTAGTGTTTAATAGTTCAATCCTATCCCATTGTTCCTTTAATTTCGATAAGGTATTCTCTAAGTCTAGAATCATAGTTGATTTAGATGTTTGGGCTTCCAGAATAGTGATTTTACTCAATAAGTCATCACGCGCGGCTCTAATTCTAACCAAATCATTTTCTAAAGATGAGTTGTGTTTTTTCAAAGTATTTTGGGCTAGTTCAAATTCTTTTGTTAAAGTTCCATTATATATTTCCATTTCATTTTTCAAAGTTTGAAATTTTTTCAAATATTCATCATTTATTTTAGATAAGTTATTATTTTCTGTTGTTAAAGTTTCCAATCTTTTAATCAAATTTTCATCCTTATTTTGATCCTCGGTTTGAAATTTATGTGACAATTGAGTTCTTAAAGTTATCAAATCATGTTCATTTTGCTTTTTGAAATTTTCTAAATCTTCAATTATATTTTTTAGAGATCTAATTTCTTGTTCATAATACTCGACTTTAGCTTCAGAAAGCATTTTATCACCTGAAGTTTCATCCCCAATTATTGATGATTTTTCAAGTTCACCGCTCTTTACATCAGATTTTATATTTTCCAAATTAACGTTCGCATCTACCTTAGCTTCAGAAACTTCAGTTTGCTTTTCTTCAGGTTCTTTTTGGAATACTCTTTTAACAGTCAAAGATGCATCCCTGTCAAGATGTTTAATCTCATTTTGATAATACATTTTAACAGCCTCCAACTCCTTGCTGATGCTTTCGTTTAAAATCAATAATTCATCTTTCAACTTAAGTGACTTCTTGAGTTCCATTTTAATATCCAGAGTCTCATTATTGACATTGTCTCCTGATCCTATATATTTGATCAACACTTTTGAGATATCATCACTATATTCAAAAATTCCTTTTATCTCGCCATTTAACAGCTTTTGCAATATATGTTTCTCAGAATCAGAACCAGAAATATTATTGACAGATGCAGCTAAAGTGGATAAAATGGAAATGCTATCTGATAAACTTACTGTAAGTTCAGAATTTTCAACTTTTGTTGCATTATATTGTTCATTCAATGATTTTAACTTATGTTTGTATTGATTAATGCACCTATATAAAGCTTCCTTTTGAAAAGCAATGACGTCCTTTCTGGTCAATGGCTCATCAGGGTCACTTAGTTCAAGCTTTATTTTCTTTGTAGCAGGTTCTGAAGACATAGCAAAATATCAAAAACCTGTTCTAAAATTACTATTGAAGATTACTTGTTGCACTTCAAAGTTCTTTACTCTATAAACGCTGATATTAGTAAATAGAACCTGTAAAAAAAAAAAAATTAATTAACTTATGCAATTGCATTATGGATTCGAATATTCATTAATATATTCATATTCGTAATGACAAAAATTATTCAACTTTTAAAATATTAATATTGAAATTCCATAATACGTTTATTGTATTTTCGAATTATTGAAAATAGTGAAAAGAAAAATTATTATAAGAAAAATTTACGTATATTAATTTCACATATCGTATATGATGATAGTCAAATAATGATAGATTTCTCATTAACTTTCACCATTTATCGATTTTTGGTATCATTGTATCATAAAGGCCCTCATAATATGTATTTCAACGCACCATGGCTTGTAGAATAAAACTTATGTAAAAAGAAAATACTGTTAAATGATGAGATGAGATTGGAAGAGAGAAAATTTGAATAAACGAAAAAACATATGAATTATCTAAACTGTAAAATAGAATTAAGTAAACCTATAAAATATGCCAAAAAAACTTAGTGTAAAACTTGTTTAAACACTATACCCGAAATAATAATAATAATAAGTCTTGATTTGGATAATCAAGAGCTTGTAAATGTGCTGTGTATATGCTAGTTAATGAGTGGTGTGGCCTCTATGATATTTTAAACCATTTAAATTTTTGTATCTCTTACCACACACTTCGCAATGATATGGCTTATCTTTTTCAAAATCAGAGTTGTGATATAACGGTTGATTAGTTATTGGATCTAAAACAGTTATGGTACCATCTGAGTTATTTTGTAACTTTTGATGCTTATGACCATGTATTTTATGATATTTCAAACCATTTTGATTTTTATAACATTTATTACAACCGATAACTGGACATTTAAACGGGTTATCATTTTGAGGATCATGAGCTTGTAAATTGCGAGCGGGATCGTTAAGATAAGTATTTAATGAAGATGTATCATAATCACTGATATGTTGTTCATTAAAACTATGAATAATATCTGGTACATTTGAAGAATTATTAATATTCACTTCAGAGTGAATATTTTGTGAATTGTCTGCTTCCTGCGCGTCAACATATATAGGTTCACTAACTTCGTCTTCATATTCGTCTCCATCATCATCTTCTTCTTCTTCTTCTTCTTCCTCTTCGTCCTCCTCCTCATCCTCGTCTTCCTCATCATCTTGCTCATCATCTTCCTGCTCGTGATTTTTTTCGAACTCTTCATTCTTATCATCCTGATCTATGTCTGACGCTAAATCCATTTTTTTGGCAAATGGGTTATTAAATTGAATAGTATCTTTCGAGGAAGGTATTAGTTGTGAATAATCTGTTTTCAGAGAGTCAGGAGTCAATGGAGCAATAGATGAAGCGTGTTTATTTTCGGTGTTCTTATCCATATCTAAAAATATTTCATTTGTAGAGATAGAGTCAATAACATTGGAATGATCATAATAATTTAGTGGAATATTATTGAATGAAGTGCTTTGATCGTGCATTAGATCCTTGCTCTTTTGGTTTTCTGAATTATAATGAGGACCTTCTGATTCTAAATCAATGTGATTTTCCTTATAATGTGATAAAAGATCGTGTAAATTTGGTAACGATAACCCACAACATGAATAATCCTTACAAAATTGTTTTTCAAATTCCAAATTTGTATCATTATACTCATGTAAACTTAACCCATTACCATTGACATCAATCAAACTATTACGTTTATGAAGAGACACTGAATTGTTTTGATTGTTGCGTAAAGCAGCTTCGTTTAACGTTGTGTGGAAAATAGAGTCATTTCTTAACCATGTACTGATCCGCCTTGTACCCCAAGATACACCGCCGACGCCAGCAGAATGTATTATTGAGTCTCTTTTTATTTTATCGATATTAACGTTATGAGGAATTGTTATGTGATTACTTTCAACAATAGGATTCATAGTGATATAAATTTAGCAGCTTTATAAAGAATAGTTGATTTAAATTTTCAAATTTTAGTATTATTAAAGTTAATATGTAGTTCCCCTGGAATATGATTAAATTGGAATATATGTTAAATAGCGAATATTTTTATATTTATTTATTTCTTGAATATTAATGCAATTATAATCAAACCAATATCAAAACTTCGAAAGAAAGAAAAAAATAAAATAAAATTCACCAAATTACTCAAGCAAAAAACTGATTTAAGTGAACTCTCTCTAGAAAATTTGAATCGAAAGAAAATAATACAATATTGGTTATTGGAATTATTTAAATTTATTTGAAAATTAAATAATCGATGAGATGATATAATCTATTATATTTATCTTATCGTGTTTAACTTTAAACTTATTCCTTTTTTTTTAGAATCTATAATGAAACTGTAAAATAAACAATATGTAAAGTAATGCTTAGAATAAATATAATATTGGCTCAAGCCCAAAAAATCGAAATACTAGATAATTGTAGAATCAATACTTTCTTTATATATGTTTGTAATAAAAAGGTTTGTTTATTTGTCATTCTTATATAGGAATTGATATGTTAATGAAAATATCAAGTTTAACTTATAACAACTATAATATGTAAGGATAAAAAAGTTTAATAAATAAAGTAAAATTAATCAATACTTACAAGTTCAGATGCTGCTACCCGAAAGTACAACTATTTACACTACTCGGCAACACTATAGTACTAGTGTGCTATTTTCTTCTTCTCTTGGTAATACTTAATATTACATGCAAAAAAAGAAAAAAAAAATAAAATAAAATAATAAAATAATAAAATAAAATGGATTTTATTTTAACTGTAATGGTCAATAAGGTTAACTTCCGGAAAGTTTATAGTAATGGTGTGAATAAGTAATACTAGAAACCTGAACAGTCCCAAATGGGAGTGCAGTAATTGTAATTCGCCAAATTCAATAGTAGAAACGAAAAAATAAAAAATAAACGGAAATAACGAGCTGGAAAAACCGATCAGAATAAACACTCGGAGTAAAAACAAAATCGAATTAACTTAGAATTGAATCTTCCACTTGAAAATATGTAAATGTTTTTTCTCTAGTGCATGAAATACGCTGTTTTTTATCAGTCTTATACGTAACTCATCCTTGTAATATAACTGTTCGGATACGATTTGGCTTCCAGTGAAAATGAGGAACAAGGAATAATTGTGGTAGTGCAGATTCTTCGAGAACTATGATGTATAGAAATCACAAACAAAACACAGATTACATTTATGTAACATGTAAACATGAAAAAAATTAATTATGATGTGCTATTCACTACAGGTGATTTAATTCATAACAATTGTATTGTGTTTTGTTTTGTTTCTGTTTTCAATCTCAAAATTCATTTCTTCTTAATTTTCTTTTCTGTTTTATTCACTGTAAATTCAAATTGAAGAAAGAGTAATAATTACGAGAAGTCCACGCAGCACAATGATCAGTGTGTTTTTTTCTGAGATTGAGCAAAAATGTAATATTAGCTTATACTTAAAAAAGAAACAAAATCTGTGGTATGATCAAAAATAATCGCTAAAGCTTAATTTTTGGCATTTCGATTTTCAACAATTTCGGAAATAATACTCATCACGGTACAAAAAATTATGATAATGTAAATATCATCGATCTTAGTACTTGGTTACTCTACAAAAACCTTTTCTGTGTGTTGCAGTGTTAAATCCTAGTAAAAAAAAGTTGTACGTAATGTACTCTGGCTGTTAAAAATATTTACATACAACAGAAAGAAAGAAAATGATATCACCCCCTCATAAATGATGTTTTTGACTAACTTTGAGATCATCGTTAATAAAGAAGGTAGCAAGATTGAACAGTATTCAGAGAACCATGTACTCACATTTTTTCTTTTGAAATGGTATCATCTCGAAAAGAAGCATGATTCTGAAAATTGTTATGATGGCTTTTCGTTTTTGTTTTCTTTTTTTTTTATTGTGGTGCACTCGGATTGTTAAGAAATACTACAATTGAATCGTAATAGCTAGATTTAATGTGAAGTAATAGTACTGGTAATTTGGTAATTTACATTACTGTTATATGATTATTAATATATGTATATACACAATACTTTGTGAGAAAACTAGCATCATGTGTCTTTTTTTTTTGTTTTTTGTTTTTAGTTTTTTTTTTGATTTTACAATATAAATGTATCTGGACCAATTCAATAAGCTAAAAATAATAGTATCTGTACTGGTACATGTCTAATCACAAATATTATTGATACGCTATTGACAGAACAAGTAATTTTAATATATATTTTTTTTGTTTGTATACTTAGTTGATGTTGAGATCTCAATATAAATTGAAATCACTTACTCTTTCCACGAAGAGTATCCACGGATAAAATGTTAATGAAAAACAGTACTCAATTTTTTTTTTTAAGTGTAATCGGATTATGAATAACCAAAAACTAAAGCATTTTCTTTTTGGGTTTGTCACATATCTTTTCATAAAAGTTATTACCTTGCTCCTATGGTTTTTACTACGTTACTAAAATGATCTCAGAGTATTTGGTTCAAATTCATGCATTTTTTATTCCATAATAAATTTCTTTACTTAATTGGCTAAGTACTAGATAATATTAGTATCTGTTCGAAATTATTTTAGGAGGAAATTGATATTCGTTTTCAATTTGTTTTATACGGTCAAAGCTTTTTCTTTCTTTTCTTTTCTTCGTTTCTTTTTTTTGCTTCTTCAAAGTTCAATCAGCTATTTGAAAGTCTATATGGATTTCTTCATTTTGCTTTTAATTATTTTTTCTAAAATTCAATTTAACTTTAGTAGTTTACAAAGATAAAGAATATTACGAGTATCTTATAACGCATTTAATAGTCGTTTGAACTTTAAATTAATTTAATTGTTAATATTCAATAACGTTTTCGAAAGTTAAAGGGAAAAAAGAATTTTCCCTTTTAGGAATAACTCGAGAAATCACTATAAATTTTGTATTAGTTTTTTTTCAACATAGATCGTCACATAACAAAAGTTCCCAATTTTATTTCTTATTGAATTCGTTTTCTTTTCTCATAACAACAGAATGAATATGTGAATAAAGTAACACCAACAAAGTAAAATGTTTAATATATCCAATACCCCGTTAAAACAAAAAAAGAAATAGATTAAAAAATAAATACTAAAGATCAAATTAAAAATTATATCTTTTGTTTTAAGTGAATGATAGTAATTAAAATATGGTTTATTGATTAGCCTTAGGAGTTAACCTCGATATTGGTTTTTGTACTGTTGAAGATAGCTCTAAAAAATCTTATGTCTTTTGTTAGCTGCTAAACTTTCGTTTAATAAACACAAAAATGGCATCACATTGGTAGTGTTGATTATTCTTCAATCAAGTAATTCTGTTGAATTTGTTCACGTAACATATTGATTTCTCTTTTAAATTATAGAACTAATTACTTTTATCATCATTTCAAAAACGCAGGTTAAAAGAATAATATTAATTTTAAGTGCCATTATCAGATTATTGTAAATGTACTTTTCGAGTAAACAATTTGAGATATTACATTTTAAGAAAAGCTCACTAAGATTGCAACATGTTTAGGGAGTTAAGATTGATTTTTAGTGGAGCCACTGTATATTTGGCTGAATCTTATAAAGCTTTTGA
Organism: Tetrapisispora arboricola; assembly: GCA_030557565.1. Classification (NCBI taxonomy): domain Eukaryota; kingdom Fungi; phylum Ascomycota; class Saccharomycetes; order Saccharomycetales; family Saccharomycetaceae; genus Tetrapisispora; species Tetrapisispora arboricola. The sequence goes on along the minus strand of JAKTPK010000198.1, from coordinate 39,536 downwards.
AAGTTAAGAATAGTTGTTTTTCAAAAAAACTATTTAAAGTATTTTAAAGTAAAATGCGTTAGTTGACAACTATCAAATGTGATATTTTTTTTGTGAAGTTTAATTCAAACTTAAAATAGAGAGAAGAGAGAAAGCTCAACAATTGTTTGCCATCATGGAAATATTAAAAAAGGGTGAATTATTAAATTGATAGATCTTAGAGTCAAAGTTTAAAATTCTGTGAGTTTTTAACAAAAATTCTTTGAATTGAGACATAAACTATTAATGATCATTTGTTTTTCTAATAATAAGCTTTAGAACAAAACAACTAGATTTCTAGCAACTACGTTCTTCAGATATTATACAGTTTTAATGACTTCTTGAAGATTAAGTTCAATTTCGCATTTCTTATCTTCGAATTTTTGTCCGTTTTTTCTTTTTATACATATTTATTCGCTCCACAAACTTATTGACGTGTAAAAAGTTAAAATCTCCGTGAGATTTAGCTTTGAGCTGAAAACTTCACAAATAAGTAAGTAACATTATATAACTTAGAACGATCTGTTGTTAACATAATTACTTGAGTCTCAAATTCGTTGGCTGGTATATCATTGGTACTGTCAATCAACAACAATTAATCAAATATTCCTATCTTTTGCTGTTCTAATAAATTAAAACGACCATACCTTTAAATTTTAGAATATTGAAACTCTATGAATAAACTTTCTTATTTATGAACTGCAACCAAGCTCAAAAATTCATAATATTATAAGTAACAGTGATAATCGGAAAGTTTAAATAGAATGTTACTAAGAGAAGAATTATGTTGTATCTTTCAAAAATAATCATTTAGAGAAGCTTTTATATTATTTTAGAAGTTTAAAAAATTTTGTCAATGTTTATGTAAGCTGAAAGCTTCTTAGATTTCTTTCATATCTTTTTCCAAAAATTTTGAACCAAAACTTGTGGAATTATTTTGAGCTAAAACAGATACAGTATTACAATTCAATCTTTATTCTTATAGGCTTGTTTTTTTTGTTTCAACACTAAATAATTTATAATTTTGTCTCTAATTAATTTTTTATTTGGATATATTTAGCGTGCAATAAAGAAAACCTAAAATTTGGTAAATTAGAACAAAATATAAAAAAAAAATGATCATTATTAACTAACTAAAATATAATTAATATTTTATAATAATAATAAAGTTGTCATATGATATAATACATAAAATTATTTAGTTTTCTTATCCTCTTTTTCTGTTTCTTCAACAACAAGAGCTTTTTCTGTCAAAATTTTGATTTCAAGTTTCTTTTTTTCGATCAACTTATTTATTTCTTCAAGATCTTTTTCATCACCTAATCTATCAACTAAATTTTTTTCATCATTTATGATATGTTCGTAAGATGTATCTTGTTCATCTTTATGATATTTTTCTTTCAATACTAGTAATTCTGTGACCAAATTAAACGCCCTTACAACTGCAAATGATAAAAATAATGTGATACCAGTCAAATACATGTTTCTTTGAGCTAAGAACTTTCTTGAATAAATTTCTGTTCTATCTGTGTTCGAAGCAGTTTGGACTACGGTGCCGGTGACACTCTGTGCTTTCAATTCTTGTTCAATCTTATAAACTTTATTAATGGAATCAACAAATAATATCGAAATGAATACTATAATACATTTGATTGTAACCTGAATTTTTTCATTTTGAAAAGGCTTAATAATAGTTAGCGTCAATGGCTTACGTATTTTTGATGGTAAAGGTAATGATAGTATAGTAAAAGCAAATATTTCAGTTACTAAAATTATGAATACTAAACTGTTGTATAACGACATTGTACTTTCGAATTTTCAATGATGAGATTTCTGATTAATGGAAGCTGATGAGTCTATGCTAGTTTATCTGAAAACGCAATTCGGTAATAAAACCCATCATAAGAAAAAAACAAAACAATTCCATATTCAAGTACACATCATTTATATATTAAGTTTGTATAGTGTCGAATAACTCTTTTTTCAAGGATTTCAATTAAGGATTATTTCAAGGATTCATATTCTACCATAATAAGCTACTGTAGTGGGAAAATATTCATTATATCACTTTGCCATTTTCTCATGCATACATAGAAAGAAAATCATAGCAAAGGCAAAAATATCACAAAACGCAGATCACCGGGTAATGATGTTAACTCTCATCCAGAATTTTTGAAGTCTCTGTGGTGGCGACCTACTCACCCACCCACGTATACACACTTGAAAATCACGAAAACAGAAGAAGCAAAGAAGTTTACTTTTTTAAGGGAAGGCCAAGTAATATGTCATAAACAAGCAGAAAGAAGGAAACTACAAACACAGACCAGAGTGATTTACAAACGAACACAGATGCTGCCAAACTGAAAACCGGTGAAAGTTATCACATTCTACAGAACTGAAACAAACAAAATTGAGTAAACTGTGCCACCATCTTTCCGTGATACAGAGGCTAAAAAAAAAGTTTCTTTTCATAATATAACAACATCATCATGTCAGATTAGCAATTAGTTGATGATTTTGTTTCAACACTTGAGAGTTGAAAAAAAAAACAAAAGACATTTTTTTATATCCAAGTATTTTTTCCACCGATGGAATACAAGATATATCAGGTGTTTTCTAAAAGTTATAAAACAATTTATATGTAATGACAGCTGCATCAATCGCAAATACATAACATTAACAATAACAATAAAAGACATACTATACTACCTTAATATTTGAAAAGATGCTGTCATTGGTGGCAAAACTGAATATTTTTTTAGTAGATTAACGCCGAGGAGAAAAAACAAATAAAAACAGAACGTTGCTGGTGACGCGCACAAAAAGTTGACCAAGCTAAACACATCAAATAACAAGCAAGCAATTATCTTACATGCTCGATAGCATCAAAATCTGTACGTGAATATTTCTGTAGAAAAAAAAAAGGACGTTTATATATATGTGTTTTTACGTATGGGCAGACTCAAGTTGAAGGCCTACCACGCTTAATTACTTATTTCATCTACAACCAGGAAGAAGACATTTATTATGTGTGTATTAGTAAACGTATGACGAACAGGCCATTATTGAAAATACAGAAAAAAAAACATCAATGAAATGGTACCCAGTAAATAAAAAAAATTTTAACAGCATTTTCAAGAAATATTTTGCCTCACCATTGTCTGAGAAAAACTAAGTAAGCCAGAGAAGCCTGACAAGTATACGTTTTCAACCAAGGCCTATCTGTCTTTTTGTACGATTGATTCTTGTTTTTTCACATTCAAATCATCAAGAGCTTTTTTTTTTCTTTTGAAATAAACAAACATCTGGACCAGAACAGCGAGCAAGGAAAGTATAATGCAAGCAGAAAAAAAGTAAATACATGTCGTAATACACAAATAATTTTTGAAAGAGAAAACAGATTCCGAACTTCTGCTTCGCAGTTTCACAGTGGATGGATTTTTCTGCTTGTTAAAATTTTTCTAGTTTTGTTTTGAATAAAAAAAACACAAATTTCTGAAAAAGTTTCCCAAAATACAAACAATATATATAAAAGTGGTAATTTCATTTAATTTACCGTTGATTCATGTTAGATATGATTTTTTACATACACTTAAGGTTTCTTTTACACTATATTCTTACACGCTATAATTCATATTGTGATTATATATACATTTACGATTGGTAAATGTATTACTTTAATGCTTTTTTCTTTTTTCCTTCTCCTTCTAGGCACTCTTACTTGTGAATTCTGTATTTTTTCTTTTATGCGTAGAGAATATATCATTGCGCACGATTAGTTTCTCTTTTCCTCTTTTTTCTTTTTTTTTTCATTTTTTATTCTCTTGTTCAAAAAAAAAAACAAACTTTTGAAAATTAAGAGCCAAAGAAATTATATATAAGACAAGCGCGGTTAATTTATTTTTTTCATTACTGATATAAAAATTAAGAAAATTAAAAATAAGAAAAAAAAAAGAATTATAATTATTTTTTTCTAATTGATAGTGTATTTCAGTCAACAATAAAATAAAGTTGTATAAAACAAAGAGAAGAATATCAAATTTATTATATTTTAAGGGTTCTGTTTCTTTTTTCCCTATTATATAACAAAATTACACTACTATATCTCATCACAACTCGTCACATCACACATTTCTCTACTTTTTAATATGACAGAAGAACCACAACAAGCCATGAACACTATTTCAGGTGTAAGTTCAAATGCTGATAATATTACTAATGTAGAAAATACAAACACAACTACAAATACAAATATAAATGATAGTGTTAGTGGTATAAATACTTTGGTTGAAGAATCAGGGAAGAAGCTGAAAATTGAAAATGGTATCAATCAAACCTCCACTTCTGTTGCTTCTCCTACTCCTTCGAGAACTCCAGAAAATGATTTAATGATGGATAGCTCCAATACTGCCTTGGCAATCAACAACAACACTGGTGACAATAATAATAGTGATAACAATAGTAATGATAACAATAACAATACCAATAACAATAACAATAACAGTAACAATAATGATATTAATGATAATAATGTGGGCTCTCAGACCGACACTGGAAATACAAAAAATTTACCTGCTTCCCCTGTCTCCGAGGCACCAAAATCTCTAGATAATCAAATGGATAATGAAATTAATTCGGAAGAAACAGATACGAAAATTCTAGTGGATGTAATCGAACCAAAGGAAGACTATACTAACGTACCACCTGCTCCAGCCCCCCCAGCAGAACCTGATATGAACAATTTACCGGAAAATCCAATGCCAAAACATCAACAAAAACACGCTATAATGGCTATCAAGGCTGTTAAGAGATTGAAAGATGCTAGACCATTCCTGTCACCAGTAGATCCTGTTGCATTAAATATTCCGCATTATTATAATAAAATCAAAAGACCTATGGATTTATCAACTATTGAAAAAAAATTAACCGTAGAGGCATACGATGTCCCTGAAAAAGTTACAGAAGATTTCAATTTAATGGTACAAAATTGTATTACTTTCAATGGTCCAACTTCTGGAATTTCTCAAATGGCCAGGAATATTCAAGCTTCATTCGAAAAACACATGCTAAATATGCCTTCTAAAGATACGGAACCTGCAAAGCAAGTAAGAAAAAGAAAATTAGATGAGGATGCTCCTGTTGTCATAAGGCGTGCCCAAACACCTAATGGCAGACCTAAAAGAGAAATACACCCTCCAAAATCAAAGGATTTATATCCAGTTGAGAACAAAAAACCAAAATCAAAAAAGCTACAACAAGTCATGAAATTTTGTCAATCTATTGTGAAGGAACTAACATCTAAAAAATACGCCTCTTTCAACTACCCTTTCTTAGAACCTGTTGATCCGGTTTCAATGAATATTCCAACATATTTCGATTATGTTAAAGAACCAATGGATTTGAGTACTGTTTCCAAAAAATTAAGCAACTGGGAGTATAAATCCCTAGAAGAATTTGAAAGCGATGTCAAATTAGTTTTTCATAACTGTTATGCTTTCAACCCGGATGGCACAATTGTTAATATGATGGGTCATAGATTAGAAGAAATTTTCAATACAAAATGGGCCGATAGACCTGAATTTGATGATTATGATACTGATAAAGAATCAAAACAAGAAGATTATTCCGATTCAGAGGTGGAGGAATCTGAAGAATCAGAATCAGAAATAGATGAAAGTTCAATTACCAATCCAGCTATTCAATATATCGAGGAGCAATTAGCCAGAATGAAAGTTGAATTACAACAGTTGAAAAAACAAGAATTAGATAAAATCAGAAAAGAAAGGAGATTGGCCCGTGGAACAAAGAAAACAAGAGGTAAAAAATCTAGAACGAAATCTACAAGTTCTTCTAATGGAAGAAGAGGTAAGAAGAAGTTCAAAACTGTCGTAACTTATGAAATGAAGAAAATCATCACCGAAAAAATCAACGATTTATCGCCTGCCAAATTGGAAAAAGCTGTAAATATTATCAGAAAATCTATGCCAAACTTAGGTGAAGATGATGAAGTAGAACTTGATCTTGATACCTTAAGCAATTCAACTCTGTTGACATTGTATAACACTTTCTTCAGAGTTTACGATACGGCAAACACCGGAATCGTAGGTAATTCCATCGGATCACCTTTATCACCATCTAATGGATATGGTGGTCCAAGTAAGAAAAAGAGATCGAAGGCTTTGAGTGAAGAACAACAAAGCAAACAAATCGAAAAAATCAAAAGTAAATTAGCCATTCTAGATGGTGCTTCTCCATTGAGCCAGCAAAATTCTCCACTAAACAATGTCCACAATCAAAACGCTTACCTTTCTGGTTCATCATCATCGGGTGACGATGAGAGCAGTGAAAGTGAAGAAGAATGATCAATTAATTATATGGGTTACTTCATATCATATGCATTTTTTTTCAGTTCATTTACTGATTCTGTTACTTTGGTGTTAATGACTGTGTGATTCAAATTAGTCAATTAGGTAAACGATGAAAAGTTGTAAATTTATCGCGAATGCTAAAGAAAATAATAGCAACAATTAAATATATATAGATATATCCATGCAATTCAAAGGATATTTGTAACATTAGAGATGAACTTATATATAAAATGAATGAAAATACAATTAGAAATTATTTTCTCGAATATGAGAAAATGACATTTTCAAACAATTTGATCACACTTTTGTTTCATCTTGTCAGCTGCAGCTCTGCGTTTTGGAATCATCATTAGTCTATCTTTAATTTAGTTTGAACCCAACTTTATATTATATTTAATAAAAAAAAAATGAACAAACCTTTTTCAGAAACATAGTGATTGAGCGAATGTTAAACCAAAGCCATATCTTAACATTTCCAAATCAATAAAAATAAACTTCTTTGTAATGTTAATAATAACATCTCAAACTTACAGGAATAGACTGTTTCAATTTTTCACCATTGCTTATAATCATAGAAATTGAAACAAAACATAGTTTTATCAATACTAACTTTAAGTAAACGATTGCTTAAAATAGGTGGTTTCATGATCAAGAAGTTGGGAAAAAGTAGTAAAAGTTCAGAATTGATATTTTGCGTTAAAAATTAAAAATCGTCCAATACGAGATATTCGTAAGAATTTTAGAATTTTCATGTTGAGAATACTTAAGTAACAGTCAAGACTACCAAATATAGCCTTAAATATAAGCTATAAGTATACATGTTTTTTAATCAATGTTCTTATTTAGTAATTAGTTATCACACCCTATTAAAGATCTCCCTAGCATTCAGAAGTTTAACTCCAAGGCAATTATTGAGAGAAATTTGGTGATTCAGAACAATGATGTTAAGTTCTAGTTCACTCAATGAGCTATATGCCAGTTTGAAAGAAATTACTAATGACGATGTAGAAATATTTGAAGATAGAATTTCAACTTATGTTAGTGATGAGCAAACTGATGATATGGTTAATAACGAAGTCAATAATCAATTCTTAGGTCTTTCTAATAAACTTTCTTGGGGTTTATTGGATGTAGTTCAAAATGTTCCAAATGTTAATTTTTTAGATGGCAACGACAATGATGTATCAGATTATGACTACAAACAATTTTTAAAAGTTCCACCCGTTCTGAGTAAAACCTCATATAGGTTCAAAAGAAAGGGTATCGATGGTAAAATCAATTCCTATCGAGAGGAAGTTGATCTTGCTGAACTACAAAATGCAAACGCTTCTAATTCTTTATCTTTAAAAAGATCTATAAATACACATTGTAATTTAGTCAGGGGCTCCACATCTCAATTGCCATTTACTCCCGGTGGCCTTGTTATGGACGAGGTGGAGGGGAAGAATGTTGAGGTTTCATCTTTAACGACTAGTGTGAAGCTACTACATAAAGATTCTGATGGTTTATTTGACATTCCCCAAGGTTTTAATAGAGGTATTAAGCCATTGAGCAGTACTCCTGACATGAACAACATTGTGATGAAAGAATTAAAAAAAATAGATGATATTGATAACGAAACTGAAAATAAACGTGAATTGGCGGATAGACAACAAAATATCAATATGGAAGTTGATAAAAAAACAGAGCAAGCTATTTTTAAAGAGACAACGAATGGATCATTTAATGAAATAGATGAAATCTTACCAATGGGCGTAACTTTTGGAAGAATCAAACGCCGAAATGATAATTTACTTCAGAATAAGGAATGGGCTCATGTTGTTGATTTGAATCATAAAATAGACAATTTTGAAGAGCTGGTTCCTAATCCAGCCAGAGAGTGGCCTTTTGAATTGGACATTTTTCAAAAGGAAGCTGTTTACCATTTGGAACAGGGAGATTCAGTATTTGTTGCTGCTCATACATCTGCTGGTAAAACAGTAGTTGCGGAATATGCAATCGCAATGTCGAAAAGAAACATAACCAAGACTATTTATACTTCACCTATCAAAGCACTGTCAAATCAAAAATTTAGAGATTTTAAAGAATCTTTCGAAGATGTTGAGATAGGTTTGATCACTGGTGATGTCCAAATAAATCCAGATGCTAATTGTTTGATCATGACCACTGAAATTTTAAGATCCATGCTATATAGAGGTGCAGATTTAATTAGAGATGTTGAGTTTGTTATATTTGACGAAGTTCATTACATCAACGATCAAGACAGAGGTGTAGTCTGGGAGGAAGTCATTATCATGTTACCACAACATGTTAAATTCATATTATTATCAGCGACAGTTCCAAATACATACGAATTTGCAAACTGGATTGGAAGAACGAAGCAAAAGAATATTTACGTCATATCTACTCCAAAAAGGCCCGTTCCTCTAGAGATTAATATTTGGAGGAAGGAAAAATTGTTCCCGGTAATTAATGCAAGAAGAGAATTCTTAGAATCAAATTTCAATCAGCACAAAGATGACTCGAAACAAACCAACACAAATACCGGAAGCAGTCAAGAAGGAAACAGAGGAGGATCCAGAGGAGGATCTAGAGGAGGATCTAGAGGAGGAGCTAGAGGAGGAGCTAGGGGGGGAAATAGAGGTGGTTCTAGAGGTGCTGGTGCGATTGGCTCTAATAACAGTCAATTTTTCAAAAGAAGTGGTCCCAGTAAAAAATCATGGCCCACTTTAATTAATTATTTGAAAGGGAAAGATTTGCTTCCAGCTGTTATTTTTGTTTTTAGTAAAAAACGTTGTGAAGAATACGCTGACTGGCTAGAGGGCATTAATTTCTGCTCTAATAAGGAAAAATCCCAAATTCACATGTTTGTAGAGAAATCCATAACACGTTTGAAAAAAGAAGATAGAGAGTTACCTCAGATTTTGAAGATTCGATCGTTATTAGAAAGAGGTTTAGGGGTACATCATGGTGGTTTATTACCAATAGTAAAAGAATTGATTGAAATTTTGTTTTCAAAAGGTTTGATAAAGGTATTATTTGCTACCGAGACGTTTGCTATGGGTTTGAATTTGCCAACTAGAACTGTAGTGTTCAATGAACTGCAAAAGCATGACGTAAATGGACCAAGAAGTTTGACACCTGGTGAATTTACTCAAATGGCCGGGAGAGCCGGCAGAAGAGGTTTAGATAAAATTGGTACTGTTATCGTCATGGCTTACAACGAGCCATTGAATCAAGCTACGTTCAAGGAAGTTACATTGGGTATTCCTACCAAACTGCAATCTCAATTTAAATTAACTTATAATATGATATTAAATCTATTAAGAATTGAAGCTTTTAAGGTTGAGGAAATGATTAAATACTCATTTGGTGAAAACTTAAAGCAAACTCTGCAACCTGAACAAGAGAAAGAGATTAAACAGTTAACATCTGAATTGGAAAGTATCAAGGACTTGAATTGCTCTTCATGTCTCAAAGATATGGACAAGTTTTTGGATTTGTCGATAAGGTACAAAACTGTAAACTCCAATTTGTATGAAGAATTAGGCAAGAATGAAACTTCGTTTGTTGTTTTCCGAGTGGGTAGATTAATTGTTTATAGAGATGAAGAGGACAATGCCAAGCTAGGATTTATATATCGTACAAGCAAAAAGAATGGTGCAGTAGTTTTGTCTTTTACTAAACCAAATGTTTTGTCTGAAAACACTGCTAATCACCTGCCATATATGGAAGCTGAAAAAGATTATAATTATTCTAATTTTGGTAAATTTAAATATTCCCCATGTGTTTTGGAAGAAATTCCGTTTTCTTCAATTGAATTAGTGACAAAATACATATTACGAGTATCCTTTACTGACATATTTAATGAAGAAGAACAATCATTAAAGACATTAGACGATGAAATAAAAATGATTTTAAGAATCAGCGCCATGTTGAAAGGTACAACTAAGGAAAGCAGTGGTAGTTTGAAAGTACACCAATTTTTATCAGAAAGGGCTAATATAAAGAAGGAATTATTAAAATGTTCATGCATACATTGTCCTGATTTTGCAAGTCATTATCAAAATAAATATGCTAAATATTTGCTTGATTCAAAAATCAAAAACTTATACCACTTAATGAGTAATCAGAATTTGACACTGTTACCGGAGTATGAAAACAGACTTAAGGTTCTGAACCGTACAGGCTTTATTGACCAGAATCAAAATGTTACCTTGAAAGGTAGAGTCGCGTGTGAATTAAACTCTGGTTTTGAATTAGTAATAACAGAATTGATTTTAGATAATTTCTTAGGGGATTTTGAACCTGAGGAAATTGTTGCCTTGCTGTCTGCATTTATATATGAAGGTAGAAGCAGGGACGAGCCACCACCTATTGTAACCCCACGATTGGTTAAAGGTAAGCAGAAAATTGAAGAAATCTATGGAAATATGCTTAATATTTTTGCCGAGGAACAGATTGCGATGACTAAAGAGGAAAGTGAATTTTTGGAAATGAAAAGATTTGGTTTAATGAATGTAATTTATGAGTGGGCTCGTGGTTTATCTTTCAAAGAAATTATGGATATCAGTATTGAACAAGAAGGTACAGTTGTGAGAGTAATCACCAGATTAGATGAAATTTGTAGACAGGTCAAAACTGCTGCTATTATTATTGGTAACTCCAATCTACATTCTAAGATGTCTCTAGCACAAGAATTAATCAAAAGAGATATCGTCTTTGCCGCTAGTTTATATTTATAGATGATGTGAATCATAATTACAAAAAAGATAGAATTGGATAATCTTTGATTAGATTGAATATTATATAGAATTAGGTATGCGATTGAAAGTATTTACATGCATTAAAAGAAACAAATTTACCTAGAAATGTAGAAAAATAGGTTTTGTTTATTTTATTCAATTTTTCTTGTAAATTAACGGTAAAAACTCCTTTTTAATAAATTTTGACATGATTTGATTTTCATTATTTAATGATAAATAACCAATTATCTTATAAAAGGTTTTTAAATCATAAGCTTTTTTAATCCTAAACGGTATTCGATTTTCTGGAATTGGTATATTTGTAATATCATTCAATTGCTTTGATTTCATAAAATTTATTATCAATTTTTTTTGATCATTGATGCCATATTTTTTGACAATATTTATATGATTGCTGATGAGATAAAAGCCTAACTTTTCATAAATATTATATTTTGTTAGTTTGATATAAAGACAATTAATTAATTTATCATCTTCAAAAACAATAGAGTTTCTCTTTAAATTCAACTTCGAGCTAATCAAGGTAATTTTGGTTCGATCAGTTTCTTTATTTCTAATTAAAACGTTTTTATTCAATTTTGAAATAGACTGATCAACTATCTCATTTATACTTCCATAATTTTTACTTAACTTGATAGATATTTTGTGAGCAGATCGAATATTCATTGCGATTGAGCTTGTCGGTTTCAATTTGACTACACAGGTCGATCACAATTGCAATTACAATTCTAATCAATTCTAATTACGAATTTACAGATGTGGTAGTTAAGTTATAGCCGCTTACTATTTATTCCTATAAAAGTGTATTTGTGAATATCGTTATTTTCAGATGAGAAAAGTATCAGTGTACCAATAGATAAAACTAACCCGCAAACACACACACACACACACACATATGTAAATGTAAATGTAACATCCAATTACGAATTATTATCGTAAAACACCTCTTTCCTTTGAAAACACTGTTTATTTTAGTTGCTGAATATTAATGTTGATTATAAGTATATATGAGTGTATATAAATACATATATAAATAAAGATGAAGAGAGTAGCATGAGCTTTAGTTATAGTGGTTATCTTTTGTTTTGAAATTTTTTTTTTTCATCTTATAAAAAAAAGAAATGATGAATATTAAAATATTATTATTATTTTCGTATTGTACTTGCCCAATTTGAATTGATTAAAAGAAAATAAGTTTAAGCACGCTTTACTATTCTTTTGCAGCAGCCAACTTAGCATAAAAATCTTCTCTTCTATTAATTAATTTTCTATGATAACCCCACCACCAATACGAGGCCATTGCACCACCTAAGGCAAAACCAATCCCAATATCCAGGATGATTCTTCTTTTTAATGTACCGGTAATTGGAGAAATCGCCATCGTATTCTAATAATAATGTGTATGTGTGAGTTGAAAAACTTGATTGTCTGTTCCTTTTGAATACATATATACACAACCAACACAGCAAAAAAAAGCCTGAAAGTGATAATATATCAAGATATGAACAAACAAAACATCATATATTTATATAGTAACAGTGCTTAGAAGAAAAACAAAATATATTTTCAAGAAAAAGATCTTTCAAAAATCCCAGCGAGAGTGTAAAACACAATGAAAAAATATATACATATATACACCATTAGAATGAAATACTCCATACACGAAGACAACGAAAATATCATCCCTTTTCGAAAAACAGTTCGAAAGAATATATATATATATACACCAGCTGCAACCACACAATCCTGGCATTGACAGTATATATAGATGTTTAGATGAGTAGACGTTTAGAAGTATCAAGGCATAAAGGCGGACCTGTGTATGTATGTATGCCTCGATCAGAACAGGTCAAGAACCAAACAAAAGATGTGCTCAGGTTTACGTTGCTGGGTGGCTCCGGACTGCACAGCATTGTTCTTGTTCTGATCGTGGCAATGTTGAGTGAGTGTTGTGCTGACTTGAATTGCTTGGAAAGCAGAAAGCAGAAAGCAAGAAGCATAAAGCAGAAAGCAAAAAAGCCCAACCAACCAATCAACACTCATCCATAATCTTGCTATGTACCTTGCTGTTGCTCCACCCAGCACATGGAAACTCGATGCAAACAAGGAAGAATGAGCGCAAGATCCCAGAGAACAGCTCGCCAATGACCGTCCCTCCCCGTTTCGGTGGGTGCGTTGCAATGAAAAAATTTATTCCACGCGATAACGTCCCAACGAGTTGGGACGTCTGGACTTCTCGGCGGTTTTCCGCTCACCGTGAAACAAGACACACAAACAAACGCAAACACGCAAACACGCAAAACAGGAAGTATCGGGAGGTATCGGGAGGTATCGGGGGTTGCGAAAGTGTCGGTTGCTGTGTCGAGTACTGCAGCGTTACCCGGGCTGTTCCCTCTGCCTTTCATGTGAAGTGGATACTAATTGGACGAACGGTTTTGCCAGTCTGTCTGAATGCTCATTGTCAAGTGTGTGTGTAAAGTGATACGATATACACAGATTACATGGAGCTGACCACGTCTTATGTTATTTCTGCTGTAAATTTTTCGTTATGGAGCGCGCGCGTTAAGCGGTTTGATCGAAGTTTCCCGCTCTTACTGTTTTTCAACATACATTATAGCTGCTCCCTCTTGGATTTCGATATTTGCTATATATATAATATGTATTATTCATTCTAGTGGAACAGAAAAGTTCTTTATTTAACTGTCTTGAAGTTCGTTTTTTGCTTCTTGTGTCGAAAATTGATGTTTGTTTTCTCATTTAACATCCTTTGTGTAGGCAATCAGCAAGACATACACATACACACACACATACTACAATGATGAACCAAGTGGTGAGATTAAATGGAAGAAGATATTTATCGCAATCTTTAAAGTCAAACAGTCACTTTAAGGAAGGTGTTTATTCAAATCTGCCATTCAGAGTCAAGGACAGAAAAACTCCTTATGCCATCACTCATTTCACGTTCTTTACTATTGGTTTCTCTTTACCATTTTTGATTACTTATTATCAATTGAAGAAATCTGGTTCTCTTTGAGAGCTGGGGACTTATTAAGACGAAAAATAAGGTCTTCTGAAGACTTTAGAATTCATATTTCATATATTCTCATATAAAAATATAACACTGCTTTTTTTTTAATTTTGGTAACACATATATATCCATATATATTCTTTTAATACAATAAACGCAAAATAAATAGTAACTTACTCTAGTTTTTTCTCTCCCAGTGGTTATTCTATGTCAGTTGATGTTTTCTGCACTATCATTCACCAATTTACAGTGCATTGATTCTTGATCTTCATTATATATAATCGAATTGGATAGAATTGGATCGGATCGAATCGAATCCAATCGAGTTGCTGTTCATGCTTCTTATGTCTCGTTCACCCGGATTATTCCACTTCCTGTAGTTGAAATATTTTTCATAATTTGTTATATACGACTCATTTCACATTGAATATTCGAATTAGTCATTTCTGTTCATTTGTATAAGTGCCCAATATATCTACATACATACATATATATATAATAGTGTGGGTGCCTCAACTGTCTTTTGGGAAACCTATATCAAGCTGTTTGTTATACGGTGTTTGGAAATCGTTTAGTGGTCAAAAACTCACATAATCTCAAACAAGTGCTCAAGACACTATATCAAAAATGTTCAAATTTCAATCAAACAAAAGATTGTTCTCTACTTCAAAAGTTTTTCTACATTACGGTAAGAATAAAATTCAAGTTAAGTGTCCCGTTGTTGAATTAGATGGTGATGAAATGACAAGAATCATTTGGGACAAAATTAAACAAAAATTAATCTTACCTTATTTGGATATTGACTTGAAATACTATGACTTATCAGTCACTAGTAGAGACTCGACAAACGATCAAATTACAATTGAGTCTGCGGAGGCAATCAAAAAATATGGTGTTGGTATAAAATGTGCTACAATCACTCCAGATGAAGGTAGAGTCAAAGAATTCAATTTGAAAAAAATGTGGAAATCTCCAAACGGTACTATTAGAAACATTCTTGGTGGTACTGTGTTCAGAGAACCAATCGTCATCCCAAGAATTCCACGACTAGTGAAGAATTGGGAAAAGCCAATTATAATTGGTAGGCATGCCCACGGAGATCAATATAAAGCAACCGACACGATCATACCAGGCCCCGGCACTTTGGAATTGGTATTCAAATCCAAAGATAATGACGCTTCTAAAAATCAAGTTTTAAAAGTATTTGATTTCAAAAATTCAGGTGTCGCTATGGCAATGTATAATACTGATGAATCTATTACTGGATTTGCTCATTCATCTTTCAACTTAGCTATTGCCAAAAAATTGGATTTATTTTTATCAACTAAAAACACAATTTTGAAAAAATATGATGGTAGGTTCAAGGACATCTTCCAAGAAGTTTACGAGTCTACTTATAAAAAGAAATTCCAAGAATTGAATATCAATTATGAACACCGTCTAATTGATGACATGGTTGCGCAAATGATTAAATCAAAAGGTGGTTATATTATGGCTTTGAAAAATTATGATGGTGATGTCCAAAGTGATATTGTTGCTCAAGGTTTTGGATCTTTGGGTTTAATGACTTCCATTCTAGTTACCCCCGATGGTAAAACTTTTGAAAGTGAAGCTGCTCATGGTACCGTCACCAGGCATTATAGAAAGCACCAAAAAGGTGAACAGACTTCCACAAACTCCATTGCATCGATTTTTGCATGGACTCGTGGTTTAGCTAAAAGAGGTGAGTTAGACAATACTCCAGATGTTATTAAATTTGCCAATATTTTAGAAAAAGCGACTGTAGATACTGTCCAAGTAGATGGTATCATGACGAAAGATTTGGCGTTAGCTTGTGGTAATACAAGTGAAAATGCCTATGTCAACACAACAGAATTCATTGATGCAGTTGATAAAAAATTAGAAAAATACATGAAGACTGTTGATTAACGTCGCTTGAATTCAAGAAATTTTTTTCAAAACCTTATCTATACATTATATACACTTCTATACTCAGACATAAGTAAATATATATATATTCGTATATTATTTTCAAGAATCATTCCAGACTTTGATAAACTTTGTAATACATCATGTAATGAATTTGATGTTTGAATATTATATTTCAGTTTATATGAGTTATTTACAACAATCTTTCTATCTACATTTTTTCATTTATTTTTAGGAATGGCTTATCATCAGCTCTCTTTCTTTATACTTTTTACGGACTTCCAGAGTGTCTCAAATTCTTCATCAGTTAATTTTCCACTACTCATCCATCTAATTTTCAAATGTTTATCCACTAACAAAGTATATCCAGTGTACATGTTATTAATTTTCAAATGCTCCCTTATGGAAAATGGTAATTGATCTCTATTACAAATTAAAAACGTACTTTGTAAGTAATTTGGAACCATCTTTTTCAATGATGACATTGCAAATAATTTGTATATAATCGTTTTTAATTTGGAATCAATCATATTCAATTGTACAAGTTGAACATCTTCAGGCAATTTTTTGAAATCCTCTCTGATAAAATCAATGTTTTTGTTTTTATTTTGATAACTGTTGTTAACTAATTCTTGACTAATCTTGTTATTAAATATATTTATAACACTAATCTTATCTTTCAAAATCTCTTCAACATTTATTTCTTTGCTTGGTTTACCATTCAATGGAGCAGCTGTTAAATGTGGGAAATACAAAGCTTTATCTGATCTCCAGTAAGATTTAGGTGGTTCAAAAATTTTACCATTAGTTTTACGAAATATAGACATATCATACATTGAATTTTTATTGAATTCGACGCCTAACTCTGCAGTCCTATTGTTAGTTTTTTCTTTGTCAAACAGATCTTTAAAACTGTTACCGAAAACATATTTGGTCTTTGAATTTGGAGGTTCATTTAATCCTACGGCTTCAACCAAGGGTTTGACAACGTGCGGTTTTGGGGTTGTTCCCACCACAAACTTGGTGAAGTTACCAAGGTTCTGTTTTGAAGATGTTGTAAAGTGTTTTTTTATTATAGTTGAACCCAACATTCTTGTTCAACTTTTCTGCTGATTATAAGCTATTAGCTTTAGGTTTTTGTAACTGTAAAATAATTCAATGAACTCAAAACAAAGTTTAGAGAAGTGTTAGAAAAGTCAATTTGTTTTTCAATGCAGTGAAATCAAAATCTAATGGCCCCAAGTATATAGATGTTTCAAGTTTTTCCAAGCGGATAACGGGCTGAAGTTTATGATGTAAGAAATAAAGGAAATTTACCAGAATAGGATTAATATGTGATGTCAAAATTTTTTTGACATATTTAGTAATTTCAAAATCACCTTTCGTCAAACTTTTCATATAAATGAATTTCATTAACTATTAAGTAGTAATATTCAAACTTCATAAAGTTATTAAACAAAAATATATTATTAATATTCTAGAAAATCCAACCAAACTGCAGTATGGCTGAGATAAAACTAGTGCTCGATCCTCCAATTAATAATGAACACTATAGTAACGATGATTTGATATCTGGAACAGTTATTGTAGATATAACTAAATCGTTATCAATAAAAAAAATTAATGTGAAACTAAAAGGTTACGTTGAAACGTTAACTAAGATGAGTGGTGATTACATCTATGGACAAGGTGGGTTAATGACTCCCGTTCAAGATAATCGGTCAGTACATGGAATTATAGATGTGGACCAGAGGGTTTTTCCCCCGGATAATGTTTGGGATGCTTTAAATGGGGATATCAAACCGTTCAAAGTCAAACCAGGTTCATATAATTATCGATTTCAATTTCCAAAGTTACCCAAACGACCTTCGTGTATTGAACATCATACTAGAGATATTGAATGTTTCATCAAGAAAAGTGAGACAAGGTTACCCCCAAGTTTTAACTATGTTTGGCAAGACCCTACAAAAATTGATAATATTGATATTTATTTTTATTCATTTGGAAAAGTTCTGTATTTTGTTCAAGTTCAACTGGAGTTAGGAAAATCAAAATCGTGGTATTTACCATTTAAAAAATATCATACAAAAACAGAGTATTTTAATTTCATACCACAGCCTAAAGAGTCCATGTATAAGGTAGCATCTGATAAATACATAGATGTTGGTAATGTAGAATACACACAACAAAACCTCAATAATTCTATTGTTATAGGTGATGATCTTGATAGGCGTCGGTTATTACGAGAAAATGATAAATTCGTGATACCTCATAATATAAACAGTGTATCTAATGATAGTGGCATTGTTAATTCTATGAATAATTTACTTATAAATAATCCTACGCCCAATACTGTAGTAGAAGAATTACCTTCATTTGATAGTGTTATAAACAATGTCAATGATGGGCCTTCAATTCCGAACACTACCAACACATCGAACTCTAACAATACTTCAAAGAAGCCCCACTTGGTTTATAAATCTACATACGCAGTTCAGTTGGCAAATGATGGGACTACTATGTGTTTAGAGGTAAGAAGTCGGGGTTTGAAATACACATATCGTAAAGACTTTTTATTTCGTCATGGGTGTAATAAATTTGACCATATATTCATGGTTTTTAGAGGTAATACTTCACTAATCAAAAAATTAACGATAAGACCAACAAAGTTACAGTTGAATTTGTTGGAATATGCTACTTATTTATCACATGGTATAGCGAATGAAAATATATCTTCCTTGAGATTGATTGAAATTGATCATTTAGATAGCGATGAAAACAAGAATTTGATTGATTTTGATAAGTGTAATGTAATAACAGATCCGGAATACCCAAATGCAGTTGCTGCGATGGAATGTGAGTTAAAACTAAAAAATCATGAGCTCCTTAAAAAATTGAGATTTAACAAAGAAGATTACATTCATAGAGGCAATAGGTTATACAGTTTCAAATGTTGTACAATTAAACGAATTTTTAGATTTCAATTGGTAATAACATGGCAAGTTGGTAATAATAAGTTTCAAACCGAAAATATTATAAGTAATGCCCAGATTTTTTCTCAAACAAGAGAAAAGGCAAATAAGGTTGAACACTTACCGAGATATGTAGAGCCTCCCAAATATACAGAGGTTAGGGTTGATGATGATGATTAATAAATGGCATGTAAGCAATCACAACTATTGAGTTCTGGATTACTTTATTTTATATACAATTGGCATAAATGTATTTATATAGAAAAATTATATTCAAAGTATACACCAACAAATAGTATAACCATAGACAAAATGATAACTTAATGTTTAATATGAAATAAAGGAATATTTATTTTGATTTTATTTAAAATAAACTTTTTATCGGAAATTATAAAAATTTTGTTGTAATTATGAATCAATGATTTTATTTAATCTACACATGACAAAATCATAATAAGAAAGCAGCAGCAACAGCGATCAAAGCAGAACCACCGGCTTGCATGATGTTAGCACCGTTTGGAGCTTCACTGACAGTAGCCACTGTAGAAGAGGAAGTGGTAGAAGTGGAGACAGATGTGGATTTTGGAGTGGTGATGATAGAAGAGGTGGAGGTGGTGCTATGAGAAGTAGTTGTTGGAATGGCAGATGAGCTTGAGGTGAAAGTAGTTGATGAAGCAGCAGTGGAAGTAGTGGAATGAGAAGAAGATGATGAAGCAGAAGAACTAGAAGAACTCGATTTAGCAACAGAAGAACTAGAGGAACTCAATGGGGAGGCGGTGGAAGAGCTTGCTTTTGAAGATACAGAAGAAGAGGCACCGGAACTCTGTAAAACAGCATTTTGAGCAGAACATTGAGCTTTCAAAGAACTCAAAGCTGTGTCTTTAACACTAGAATCACAAATAGTGTTAATACATTCTTGAATAGCAGAACCATCGGTACCACATAAACAAGAAATGTCATTTAAACCAGTACAAGTAGAAGAAGCCTTTGAAACTTGAGCAACACAGGCCAACATACAGGCTGGAGGAGCAGCTGAGACTTGGGTTGATAATAAAGCAACGGAAGCAGCGGTAGACAAAATAACAGAAGTACGCATAATGACGATTGGGTATATTTATTAATGATCTGATCTGTTTTGCTAACTTTTATGCAGTAAACAATAAAACGAATGGAACAGTTGATGGTCTAATTAAAAATAAGACAACTCAGAACGGAATATATATATATCAGAGTTTTTCAATAAAACTGAAAACAGAAGTTTTAGAAGTGGTTAATAAGGGAATGAGTTATGGAGTAATGCATTTATATATATATATATATATATATATA
>JAKTPK010000196.1:47500-62035 GCA_030557565.1 Tetrapisispora arboricola | reverse complement strand
GCGACTCAATAATGAGACACCATTTCAAGCCCTGTACAACAACAACGTTAGTTGGACTTACCAGATTCCAAAACTATAAATAGAGAACATAAATTCAACCAAGAATTTATATCAGCTTCTCAAGTTKATATAATATTTCTWTACRCTTTATACTGAGAAGAAGCTGAGCTTTTGACTGACAATTCATAATATAAAAAGACCCAAATCTGTCTTGCACTTCCACTTGAATACAATTATTATTGACTGACATCCGATATTATATTATCTGACATCTGACTTATATTGTAACCATAATACAATGAGGATTGTATCTTGTTGTTCCTGAATATACCTACTAGCGTGTATGCTTGTGGGTTATTGCAACTGAGATAAACTAAGTGCTTTCGTTTCAGATTGTGCCACGGTATACTGATATTTCGATGTATTATAGGTCTTCATTGATATATATTATATATATTATTATATACCAAAAACATATCTCCGGTATTTTATTTTGAAGTATTAATTGCATGATTCCTAATTCAATATATGAGCTTTTACATATATACTATTTTGAAAATGAAATTCGAGATATCATCACTTACTACTTGTACAGATTATCAAATGTAGTTGATACATTTTACATGATTGTGTATCATTCAACATGCACGCTGAAAATCTACCTATTAACTATTAACTGAGTTATCAAAAACGTATCAGAATCAATAGCTGTGTCACTTTTGTTGAACAATTTTTTCACTCCATTGTCAACTAACAAGTAAATGTATTTCAAAACAAGCAATTGAAGTTATGAATAGCACTTATTTTTTATGAACAAAAGTAAACTGAAATTATTGATTTCTTATGTATCAGATTCCATACATCGTTAATGTTTTTGTGATAAAAAAACAGTAATTATACGGCCCGTACCATCGCTTACATATTTTACAGCCTTTATTAAGCACTTTCAATAAGTGACATTGCCATAACAAATCTTACCAGTGTTGAAAAAAACTTCTATGAATGCTTTTACATGCTAGAAAAAGGTATGTACTGTATAACATTATGGGTACATGGTTGGGTAGTTCTTCCTTCCGAAAAAGATAGCAAAAATAATGATATATTCGTATGTAGAAGTGTTTGTGCACTTGAAATTTTGAAATATGTACTTGGTGTCCTAATTTTAGGCTCATTGATGTGAATGATTAGAAAAGATATCAAAGGATGTATGAAGGGAGCTCAAACTAGTAATGCCCAATCCAGAAAACAGCATGAAATATTGGACTAGTTGCGCAGATATTTCTACTATTTGAGTGAACAAAACCTACTAGTTTATTTGTCTTGCCTTTATTTCCACGAATTGTATTGATTTATTTTTGATAAACTAAATTAGTATTTGTCATTTGTTCATGTAGTAAAATTGCAAAATTATTTCATCCAAAGCTTTTGGTGTTTTTTTGAAAGCTAAAACAATGACATAAAATTCATATATTGTAATAGTACGCAAGAGTTAAATAGGTGATTTCTCTTGGACTATGCGCTTTGCTATTTTGACAAAAGATATGATTCAACTATTCAATGCTTACTTTATTATATGCACGAAATTCAACTTCTTAAGGTCCCCATATTTACTTGATTTATCTTGGAGTAAAAAGCTTCATATCTTTCATTTTCTAATGGCTTCTTGAAAAAACATTTTATCAATAAGTATCTTAAATTCACTCACTAAAATATTTCCACCTCACTCTCGTAATTTCATTTCAGCATCAAAATAAAATGAGAAACATTTTGATAGGGTCCAACTAATCAAAGCCTAGAGTCTTAGAACTCAAATGAAGTTTCCTGTCAAATACGTAGAAGTTGCATTTGATTTTACTCTAATCTATCTAAATAAGCCAATCGTTCTAAAATCACATCTTTTGACATCTCTTGTAATTCTCCACCAATAAACATTTCATCCATTGCCATATAAGCTTTATAGAAATTGAAAACGATATCTAGCTCACACACATTACCAAAAAATGCATCAAGAACCTCTACAAACAGATGTATATTAGATAAGTGAATAGCCTCTTCATCGCTGTTATCGATACCCATAACAAAATATAATCCAGCATATCGTTTATAAACAAGTTTTGTTTTTTCAGTGAAGGATTCAATAAAATTACTCTGATTTTTATGGTCACGGGCGGATAATAGTTTATAGATCGATGAAATATACACTTGAGTATCCTCATTTTTTTCTAATTGCTCGTACCACCTTACTAACCTTACTACACCTTGTTTGTTGAAACATAAAATAAATTGAATTCCCATCTTGTAAATATATTATTTTTTCCTTGGCCCTTCAATGAAACTGGAACAAAATTTCTGTAGATATATTAAATATAATGATAAATATAAGTAGCTTTTTGCATTATATCAAATGCGTTATGTATCAAAGTATTCTCATTTTTATACTGATGTTAATTGAAAAATTGATGAAGTTTCAAAGCTTTTATATTTGAAACTTTTGATTGTAACAATTTCGTTGTTTGATTCAAGATTTTATATGCGCGCAAGTACATTGAAAATCAAAATGATAATATAAAACCACATACTTTGTATAAAAGAGACTGTAAGTTCTAAAGTAATTTAAATGTTCTTTATTCTGGGAAAACTGTCATTGAAATATCAACATATATAAGTATTGAATCTACATGTAAATACTTGACCTCGCCTGAAAACATTTGGCAAGTATCTGAAAGTATCAATTTGAAAAATAGCCCTCTTTCTCTGATAATGTTTTTTTTGCCTCAGTTTTGTTAATCTGCCAAAAACATCTGTAGTTTATACTAGAATGAGCTCTTCCAAAAGCTGTGAACTTTCCTATTTTGCTGGGCATGTCACTAAATTTGGTCCATATAAGAGAAGAAAAGGCCTTAGTAACAATGTGTGATACGGTTGCTTCGGCGGCTAACAGTGATTCACAACTACCAACCGCTAAAAATATCAGAAAAAGTTAAGAGATGATGAAAGCTAGCGTTTTAGCAATTTCTAAGTATTAGTTTGTTGGATTGTGAGCTGTAAGGAAATTGGTAGTTTATCTAGTAGAAGTTTCCCATTAAAAAATTATAAACCCATTTATCATTAATAGCCCAATAAAAAAAAGCTTTAGAGACAAGGTGATAGATAGATAGCCAGCATATAAACGTCCAAAAACAGAAACATTAGTGTTTATTTCATTACATCTAAACTTTCTAATCTAGGCTCGGTTATCTCTTTTGCTTTTGTTTAAACTTATGTGATGTTCCAAATATATACTTCGTACTCTTTTTAATTGTGAAATTGTGTTACTATGGAGCAATGAGTTCAAATCTGAGTTTTTACACATGCCAGAATTTTCCTTCTTATCGCTTAGGCATAAAATATTATCGAATGGAAAAACAAGGGAAAAGAAAAGAAAATCCCATGTTTTACAACAAGTTTGTAAATAAGTCATGACCATAAATTGAGAACCAGTTGAAATTAGTGTCCATTGACTATAAAAAGTTTTCTGTTTAATATCTTAACAAGAAAATCTAAATAAACTATCTGAATCATCAGTAATGAAACCGAACAACATAGATGTTGGAAAAATTGATATAGTATTCAATCATAGCATAAAAGGTAATTTTACTCGTTTACCTTTGAAAATTATAACAACTTTGGAATCCTCCAAGAGGCCAATTAATGAATTTGGTATAATTATAAAAGACGATGCAAATAAAGTTCTTACTTTACTAGCATGGGATGGAATTCCCTCAAGTAACTCTGAATCCTTAGAGATTAATCCAGGCATAATAAGACATCATAATTTAAAACAAAAAAAAGTTAATGTGGAAATTCAACACTTTGATGATAACTTATTGGCAAAAGAAGTTTATATTGAGCCAGCAACTTCGAATGATTGGGAAATTATAGAAAAACACGCTGATTTTTTTAAAGATAATATATTACTTCAAACTAGATTTATTGCGTTGAATAAAGACTTTATATGCTATGTAAATAATAACAATAATTTGTTTTGTAAATTTAAAGTTAAGAAAATAATTTTGAATGAAAGTATAAAAGAAAAGGTAAATTTTGCAAGAATAGCAGATGGTGTATTAATTATAGTCAGTCCTTTAGAAAATAAAGCCAGAATAAAATCAAATAAAAAACTTATTAAAACGTTGCACACAGGTTATTTTAGAACTTGTTTTAAGCGATATCATGATATTCCAACAGAAATCATAAACTCAAACTGCTACATAAACGACGTTGACATTACTTCAAACTATAACTATGCAAAATTGACACATGTTAACAGTCCAATAGGTAAAATTAGTGATACTAAACTAAATTCGATTTATGTCACAATCAAGTTCTCTGAAAAGATTCCCAAAGGGCATATAATGTTACCTTCTTTTGTTTATAGCTCTTTGAATTTGCCTGTTCAAAATGGATACAAGATGAAAGTAGATTTTGCTGACTTTGACTGTTGGAGTACTGCTTTAAAGAAACACGAAAATTTAGATATTAAAGTTCAAGTTTTGAGTTCTGAAGGTGTAAAACTAAAAAAGACATCAAATAAAGAAATCTTTCAAATTGCAGAGGGAACTATTCTTACCAACAACATGAAAATAATTTTTAAAGAATGTGACCTTGAAATTGCATTACATGACAAGTTTAAAAACGAAACACTTCCTTTCATTAATTATAGTAATTATTATAGAGATGATATTAGTATCAATCTGGTTGAATCAAAAGGAATGGAAGACAATGACTTAAATGATATCATGCAGAAGGAAATTGTTTATCAACCTGATATCTTGAATGAAAGTCTGATTCAAGAGGTTGCCAATTATTTATCTTTGCCGCTTTTACCAAGTAATTGCATATTAATTGAAGGTGGTACAGGTAGTGGTAAGACAACGTTTGTGCAAAAATTAAAAGAAACTTTAATTTTACGAGGGATGCAATATGTTAATTACGTCAATTGTAATGATATACTTACACATGGTAATAACTTCAAAATTGAGGATCTTTCTAAGGTATTGGACAATATAATTTCCATTTCATACTGGCATTCCCCAACAGTTATAATTCTGGATAATATTGAGATATGGCTTCCAAAAAAAGATAATGAAAATTCTCCAGGCAGTGAAAATAAGACTTTGAACTTATCATATAAACTATCTTCCCAGTTGATTGACGAAATAAGTAAAATATTTGATAAAAATTCTCAGGCAATTAGGGTAGTTTTGACAAGCAATTCCAAGGATAATGTTAACAATATTCTTTTTGACAAGCATTTTATATCAAATGTTTATACATTAAAGCCACCAGATAATTCAACAAGGGTGAAACTCTTGAAATACAATTTTGATAAATTATCTGGTAATTCAATGAATTTTGAAAACCAAAGTGTATTTATGGAATTAGCAGCAAAATCTGATGGATATTCACCCCTGGATATAAAAATTTTAGTCGATAGGGTATATTATCAACTTCAAATTTTTAATTCAAGAATCAATGATAAGACAAATAAAAGGATTGTTCACCAGTTAACTAATGATGCTCTTGAAAAAGCATTGGAAGGTTTTACACCATTTTCTCTAAGGAATGTTAATTTAACCAAAAATACAGGTGTTTCTTGGAAAGATATTGGTGCCTTATTCGAACCTAAAAGGGTATTATTGGAAACGTTAGAATGGCCAACAAAATATTCAAAAATTTTTGAGAAAAATCCTTTGCGTTTGAGAGCTGGTATTCTGTTGTATGGATACGCAGGCTGTGGTAAAACTTTATTGGCTAGTGCAGTCGCCCAACAGTGTGGGTTAAATTTTATATCGATTAAAGGGCCAGAAATATTGAACAAATACATTGGTGCAAGTGAACAAAATGTTAGAGAATTATTTGAGAGGGCACAGTCTGTGAAACCATGTGTTCTGTTCTTTGATGAATTTGATTCTATTGCCCCAAAAAGGGGGCATGATTCTACTGGTGTTACTGATAGAATTGTAAACCAGCTCTTAACTCAGATGGATGGTGCAGAGGGTTTAGATGGAGTGTACGTGTTAGCAGCAACCAGTAGACCTGATTTGATTGATTCAGCTCTATTAAGACCTGGTAGATTAGATAAAAGTATATTATGTGATTTACCTGGTGCTTCTGAGAGGTATGATATCTTGAAGTCTATCACATCATTAGACACAGACAGTGATAAGATTAAAGTTGAAGCAGATATGGACTATGATTTATTATCACGTAAAACAGATCGGTTTTCTGGAGCAGATTTACAAGGTCTTTGTTACAATGCGTATCTAAAAGCGGTCCATAAATATTTGGATGACAGTAACGAAATGGAATCTTTTGAGAATGAAAAATTGAAAAGTAAGCTTATCGATTCACAATTCAAGCTGATCAATCCTGGTATAAATAAAAAAGCCAATTCTTTACAAAATTTGAGAAAAATAGTGGAAAACTGCCTAGAATTAAGTGATAAAGTTACTGGTAAATCAGAGAATAAAACTTCTTCTGTATCTATTGATTCCTTACTCGTTTCGACTCAAGATTTCATGGAGGCCCTTCTGGATACTAGAGCTAGTATTTCGAACAATGAATATAGAAAACTTAAATCTATTTATGACAAGTTTAGAAATGATCGTAGTGGGGAAATGCCAACTGGGGAAGGATCCAGGGACGTAGGTACCAGGTCATCTCTAATGTAGTTCTAAAAAAAAGTTTGTCAGCTTTTATTTTTCACTTTTCATTGCGCAGTGAAATCATTTGACTTTTTGAGTAAAAATACATTGAAACTTTAAACCCCATCGACCTAATTTTAGTAACTTTATTTCAAGAAAAATGAACTTAACTTATGTATTAATAATAAACTATTTCAAGTGAACTATGATAAAGCAAATAAAATAAATTAACCTGTGTCTCCGTCTCTCAATTATAAAATTTCCCTTCTTGAACTGGAAGAGACCTTCTTCACATTGTTCATTCAACCATCACAGGAACTCCCTATTTTGTCGATGGGTTCCGTAACAAATTGAAAAAAAAAATGCGGTATATAATATTAAGGATATTTTTGAGAAAAGAAAAATAAATATTGGAAAAGAAAAAAAAAGAAGAATTAGAATGAACTCTCATATAATTCTGAATAATGGGGGATTGTGATAAATAGTTGTATATTTAAATTGATATATAGACAACGTTCATAAAATACGTTGATTAGACTGAGTTTTATTGACACAATTGATTACTGTGTTTTACTTTGGTTGTGGTGTTAGCTCCAAAAGAAGGCAATTGTTTATGAGTAACCTGATTGAAGTCTAAGAATAAAAAAAAGTATAGGACTTTAAGTTTATAAAACATAATCATATTTAGAAATCTCATCTGGTGTGAATTCAAAAAAAAAAAATAAAAAAAATTTACATACAAAAAAGATTGTTAATTTGAAAAAAAATATGTCTAGCCATAATAATAGAGAACGTGCATCTTCATTCAAACTTTTTAATAAAATAGGTAACACGTTAAAGCTTGAAAGTGGCTCCCCAGCTCATCAGTCAGACATTGAAGCTCGTTCAATTAAAAAGCACCCAACATCACCTTCTAATGGACTCGGACATCACATTTCCAGTGCTTTATTTAATAAAAAATCTTCACCAACTGTTTTGAAAACACCAATCTCAGTAAAATCATCTTCTTCATTGAGTAACTTAGTGGCTCACAGTCATAATCCTTTTTCACCAAAACAAGAATCAGTTGGTAATGCGACTAGCATCAGTGGGGCAAGAGGCGCTAAAGTGTCACATGGCCATAATCACCGTAACGACTCGGTAGATAACCCTTTGAAGTCAAGGCACTTGCACAAGGAAAACATTGTTTATAATCCATATGGTATTAACACGAATAATACAAACCAGGCACAAAATGATATAAGTTTTTACATGCAAGAAGGTGATAATAATGAAAGATTGTTACCGTTGCCTGTTAGTGACCCTAATGAATTCTTGCCTGAAGAAATGAAAGAAATCAGTACTCAATTAACTGATAGTTTTGCATTTGATAAAGATAATAAATTTTTAGGGGCAGGTAGTTCGAGTGAAGTTAAAAGAGTTAAGGCTTCTTATGGTAAAAAAGAAATATACGCATTGAAAAAATTGACGATGGTACATAAAGAAACGCCAGAGAGATTTTACAAAAGGTGCTCTAAAGAATTTATTATAGCTAAAAAGTTAAGTTGTCACATTCATGTTTCCCATACATATTATTTGATGAGAATACCTACTAGCAAATTTACTTCTAGAGGTTGGGGTTTTGTAATGGAGTTATGTGTAGGTGACTTATTCCAATACATTGAGAGAACTGGTTGGAAAAAAGTTCCTATGGGAGAAAAATTTTGCATTTTCAAACAAGTTGCAGAAGGTGTAAAATTCATTCACAGTAAAGGTATCGTTCATAGAGATATCAAGCCAGAAAATGTGTTATTAACAAAAGACGGTATTTGTAAATTAACTGATTTTGGTATTTCGGATTATTGCCATGAAGACCCTGATGATTTAACAAGTCCAATGAAATTGTGCGAGGGTATAATTGGGTCCACCCCATATGCTCCACCGGAAGTTATGGTTTTTGATGATAAAAGAGAATATCCGAAAGAGCAAAAAAAACCATATAACGCAATCTTGATGGATTGTTATGGTCTAGGTATTTTATTTTTCGCCATTATGAATGCATATTTGCCATTTACGGAGTCGTCGCCTGTTGATCCTAAATTTAGAGAATTTGAAACTTCTTATGATAACTTTATCGTGCATCAGAATAAAAATTTTAGAGTGAAGGGGAATTATAAACCAGGCCCAGGTGGCGAATATAAACTGGCTAGAGGGTTTTTAAGTACGGAAGCTAGTAGAGTAGGTTGGAGACTATTAGATCCTAATCCAGAAACTCGTTACAATATGGAAGACCTATTCGATGATCCATGGTTCAAGCAAGTAGAAACTTGTGTGGACTGTGACAACACCGTTTTCAATGAACTACACTATCATGTGAATGAACCAGAATTGCATGTTAATATTCTAACCAAAGATTTAACAGAGATTCCATCTGATGCCATGAGCGTTCATAGTATTGGCAGTAACTCTACAAGTATTACCAAAGAGGAAAATTCAGAGATACCAAGGCCAAGAACCATGGTTGATATTGCGTTATCTCCAGATTTGAGCAAGAAGAAGAAGAACGCCAAAGAATTTAGTCCAAACGTGATAAAAAGTCCTGATGAAAAAGAGGATTTATTATTATCTGATAAGATAGATGTGAAAAAACATATAAATGATATACAAGATCATAAAGTTCTATTCACTTTAGATGATGCAGAAAACGAAGAATCTGAGGAAAATACGAACTTGACTTTGAACAAAATTAACAATAGTAAAACGCCACCAACCGATATTCCAAACGCTATTGACGATTTGATGGAAGAGCCTGATAAGACCTCTAAAGCGCAGATTGACGAGCTGACAGCTAATGTTGCGGATATTGCCGTTGGCAAACCCTCAAAAGAATTAACTGATGTTGAGCAACATTCAGAACCCAATGTAAAACCAAGTGTCCACAGTGCTAGCATCAAAGCCAGCATATTCAATGGTGAACCTATGTCCACCAGTTCCTCCTTCACTTCAACAAAATCTGACAGCAGTAAAAAAATGGTAGTTCATCACCATCTTGATGTCCCTAACAGTATACAAAATGTCCCTTCAATGAGATCGTTTTCCGACAGATAATTGAACTGTGTAACCAGCCGATTTCAAATCAACTGTTTCAGATTGAAAGATGACACGGCGACATATATATTCGATAGGCATAACCCAATGTAACAACATATTTTTATATGTACACAACTATATCTGAAATAAAAAAACATTATTTACTAGTTCATATGAGTTTACATTTCCATAGATTTTTCTGAACAGTACGTGAACAGTATATCGAACAAACTCGATCAAAGCTGGGAGAGCCCTTAATGGGACCATTAATTTCAGAATCAGAAGATCTCGCTGTCTATTTCTCAGAGTGCTGGCTTGTTTTTAGTTACTGATGAGACTTTTGTACGTCGTTTCACGAACAATAGAAATGTTTTCCCTGCAGGGATTTCCCAACAACAGGAAAACACCGAATTAAATGCGGAGGCTTCCACCTTCTGCCAAAACACTCGTAGTCCGCACCCCATTTTCCTCCAAACAATCGTCGTGAAAATGAAAATAATTTTGGATTATGCCTGTTGCACGGTTTTTGCTACACGTCTGCTATATCAACCTCAGTTCTCTGTGCAATTCCGAAGCAGACCGAATTTACTTTTGATGCGGTATTTCAACGTAGCTTTAAAAGGCACAAAAAGTAGACAGTTCTTGCCCACGGGCATTTCCCTTATTATCCCTCTCTCTGCTTTCCTCTGATGCTCCAGCAGAAGCCAAACGAAATAACAGTAAACACAAAAAAAATGAATCTGCACACGTCACTGTTTTCGTCACGCACACCACCTGCCAGTCCAGAAACGACGCATCCGCTCCAGCACCAGAGAACCCGCGGCGGCAGAGAAGAACACCTACAGATACACTAGCCACCATCTGCCACGGGTATGCCATGCCAAATTCACCTATATTCTCTGTTCACTTCCGCTGTCTTTTTTATTTTTTTCCGTTTCATTCTCTCGAGAATCAAACCCGAAAGGGAAAAATCGACAGAAAAGAGTAATATTGCTGCTGCAGAATCACCACGACGTAATTGAACATTTCAACTTTAAAATATTTCATTATACGTTTCGTCTTTTTTTTAGTTGCTCTGTGCGTTTTGCTGCGGGTGTTTCTGTGGCAAACGTGAAAAAACCCAAATCTTTTCGAACCATTTTTCACTTAATTAATAGAATTTTTGCGTTCGATTCCCTGAGATTCCGGAGGGAACATTTTTCATCTTGAAATTTTTTTTATACACGTTAATACTTTCAATGATGAGCTATCTTCTACTCTACTCTGCTCTGCTCTGCTCTAGTATCAGTATCAGGAAAAATCGCAAGTGGCCATCTGGTATTTCCATCAATTCAACAAAAAAATTTGCTACTTCGTTATTCTTGCAGTTCCAGAATCATTTTGACATACGTTTACTAGTTTTCATCAAATCAATCAATTTTTGGTATTGCTGTAGATATATTTTCACACATTACTTATACTCTGGGAGTTAGTTTACCTTTTTTTTGGTCTTGATTGTATCCTGTGCACTCAATTGATAATGGCAAAGTGAAGGTTATCCACTGGCTCAAGTTTATTTGAATAATAGGATTATTAGTTTCTGTCTTCTGTGTTCAACAAGTTATAAAAGCTCATTATAAGTTATAAAAAGTACAACTTCACCTTTCCTTTTCACTGAAAGTTTAATGAGGTTATACATTACTGGGAAGAACACATATTGAAGAACATTGAGAAGATAATATATATATATATTTAGATTGCAAAGTTTTGTGTTTTTTCTGCAACTCAGGTTTACTTGAACAACATGTCTTCAGATAGTAAATCGAGGATGAAGAGCCCGATACTAAAGTTATCGTCCAAGGGTTGGAGACGTCTCATAGCAATGCTAGTGATAATGTTTTTTATCATAACACCTTTGTTTTCAAATGACAAACAATATAATCAATATTCAGATACCAATAACTTAAGAAAATTCATGTTGCCGAATTTGAACTACTATATCTCATCACTGAAAGAATTTGCTTTTAATTCTAATAACGACAAAGACATGCAAGATTTTGTCTCTGAATTGTATAGAAAAGTTATGTACAATTCGACTTTTGAATACTTAGATAACTATTCATTGAAAAAAAATTTTTTAACTGTTCAACTAGGGAAAAAAAAGGGTGTGGTCTTAGATAGCATCGATCAAGTAGATTTTTATAATAACGATCCAAGGTTAGTTTGGTCCATTTATTTCAATTATTTCTCTAAACTACATGATCCGACTTTTGAGAAGATTCCATTCTCATGGTATGATTTTGCCGATTTCCAAGAGCTTAACAAATTAATCTCCATAGAGGATACTCGTTTACAATGTCCATTTTTGATGGATGCTGCCTTTGAGAAGGAAACTTTATTGAAAGTCGAAAGTGAATTGGGTGAACCGTTATTTACTTCCGATAGAGCAAAATATGATTTACCTAAGTGGTACGCAAGAGCAAGAAAAGGTATGGATATAAATGCAATTAATTCCAATTCGAAGTTCTGTAAAAAAGTAGAGTCCAAGGATATAAAATCAAAAAGATCCAACGGCTTGCCAAAATTCAGGTTACCATTTTCAATTCATAATATTCATGATAAAGTTAAGCCTGAGGTTTTAAAGTTACAAGCAAGAAATTATTTACTTTCAACAGTCCATACTCCACTTTCACTCACTATCTTGGATAGAAGTGATACTGCTTACAGATTCAATATCCAACAAAATGAACAAAGCAATATCATTCAGTCAGGTTTATTAAAAAAATATTTAGATGAACATATGCCTCAATCAGTTGACAAAACTGAAACTAATGTTCATGATTCAGATCATATTTTTGACCATTTTCAACACTATGAGAATTTCTTAAAGTCAGACATAGCAAGGAGAGCAAAACTTAACATTGAAGGTGCTGACTATGGTCTTTTTGATAAAGATACGTATGATTTAAAACATGCTGATTTCAGATTTAACGTTAAAGACAAAATAAAAGAATTAGAAGAGAAGTTGAAAAGAGACGGTAAACTGAATGCTCATGAACAAAATTATTTGAATTCATTGAAAACATCGGTTACTACACATCCAGCTTTAATGTCTAAATACTTTAAAGAATCAAGTCATGTTCAACAATACGCTCTAGGCCACCATCGTGATCGTAAATTTTTCAATGGTGGTATTATTGACGATCCTACGCTATATGAACAAAAAATGAACTCAATGATCAGAACTTTTCAAAAGTTCACAAAAGCCAATGGATTAATATCTTGGCTTTCTCATGGTACTTTGTACGGTTATCTGTATAATGCTAGAACTTTTCCTTGGGACAATGATTATGATTTACAAATGCCAATCAAGCATTTGCATTTGATGGCTCAACATTTTAACCAATCATTAATCATCGAAGATCCAAGAGAAGGTAATGGTAAGTATATGATCGACGTTGGTAGTTCAATATCGGTAAGGGTAAAAGGAAATACTAATAATAATATCGATGCACGTTTTATTGATATAGATTCAGGTATTTACATCGATTTAACTGGTATTGGTGTCAGTTCTTCTGTCAATAGAGCTTACTTTAACAATGAAACTGCAACTC
Organism: Tetrapisispora arboricola; assembly: GCA_030557565.1. NCBI lineage: Eukaryota > Fungi > Ascomycota > Saccharomycetes > Saccharomycetales > Saccharomycetaceae > Tetrapisispora > Tetrapisispora arboricola. The sequence goes on along the minus strand of JAKTPK010000196.1, from coordinate 48,687 downwards.
GAATGAAGAAAATTGATTGGAATCAATATCAACCGGACAGAAATACCAACTTCGAGTACGGTGATGGATTAGCAGCTATGAATATTACTGAATTGTACGAATACTCAATAAAAAATAGCAATAAGTTTTCTAGGTCTCAACGTGAGGATATTAAAAAGTGTAAAGAAAAAGAAGACAAGAAAACAAATGGCAAGTCTCCTCTAAAAGTTTATAATGCCGATGAACGCTATTTGAGAAGTGATGTAATGAATATTTATTATTGCAGAAATGAACATGCAGTATTTCATGATGATTTATCACCAATGATCAATACCTATTTCCATGGTGTGCCTGCATTGATACCACGTAGAACATTAAAAATATTGAAAAGAGAGTACAGAGTACCAGAAGAGATCGCTTTGATAAATTTCAAAGATAACAAATATGTACCAGAATTAAGGTCATGGGTAAACAAATTAATGATAGAAAAGTTAGTCAATCATTATGGTTGGTATCCTTACTTGTTACATATTGATAACGCATTAAATCATTTTACTGTTGAGAATGTCAAAGTTCTATACTTTAATATGATACTTGGGAGTTATAATGATGCTGTTAGTTCATTGTATAACTCTTTCGATAATGATTTATACAGGACCAAAGAACTTGAAATTACCATGGATCCAAAAATTAAAGTTGAAGATAAGCTCAAAATTCTACATACTTTGAGAGAAAAAGTTGGGAAAGTAACTCAAGCAACACCATATAAAGATCCATTCCTCTTTCAATTACAAAGAAGTTTATATGATTCTATTGTTAGTACAATGCCAGGCCCACAAGTCCAAGATTTAGTTAAGGCAGTAGACATTAGTGTCATTCGTGATATGTGGATCAAGTTAGACAATGTGAAGTTTAGAAAATCTCCTCAGTTTGATGTAAGAATAACTGGATTGATTAACAATAATAACAGTACAATTAATGAAATCGGTTTAGATGTTTTCAAGAGTAATTCTACTAGAAAAGTATTTGTGGACTTACCAGATCCTTATGCAGACTCACCAGAGAATCCTAACCCTGTGAAACCAAATCCAATACCGAAACATATGGTCAATCAAGATGAATCATCTAATGAAAAAGCAGCTCCTGCTGATCAAAATGCAGCTCATGCTGAGAAAAAAGCAGCTCCTGCTAATCAAAATGCAGCTCCT
>JAKTPK010000196.1:14614-47267 GCA_030557565.1 Tetrapisispora arboricola | reverse complement strand
GCTCCTGCTAATCAAAATGCAGCTCCTGCTGAGAAAAATGTAGCTCCTGCTGAGAAAAATGCAGCTCCTGTTGATAAAAATGCAGCTCCTGCTAATAAAAAGGAATGATAAATGAGTTTATTACCAGAAAAGTAGACTTGTATATTTATTCCTAATGCATTTATTGAATAAAATCAATGTATAATTGTATATTTTACATATTGATATGAAAAAGTTAACGAAATTTATTTTGTAAATACATTTATTTACTTTCAAAACAAAAACTATTTGAAATAAACAGATTACGAATATAAATTTTGATCAAATTAAATATCGTTAAATAACGGTGTTTAGAAATACGAAAAAATAATTGTATGTAACATTTTGTAAATATTTTGAGCTAATGTTAGTTACCTATCGACTGAGAACGATACATCTCTGAGCAATATTCCTTCTTCTCCCTTACCTAAGCCTCCTAACAACTCCACGCTTTCATTTGTAGAGTCTGCAGTCTTACTATTTGGTATAGTCTTGCCATTGAATTTGATTATACTTGAACTACCAGCAAAAACTTTACAATTTTGTTCAATACCAGATCTATTCGCAAGAACTACTACGGCTTGCTTATTTTCAAAAACCCAGGAATTCTCTAAGTTACATCCAAGATATGATGATCGTTGTACTTTAGAAGGTTCATTCAATAAAACTTTCAAAAGATTTTTATTGAGCAAATCCGTCCTAATATCCATTGCAACAAAAGGAAAATATCTCAATATCCAATAATTGATATTTTGCATATCTGGAAAACCTAGATTAATATATTGGTTATTTATGCAATCTTCATCTCTCACTCTTGGTAATGTTTGTTCATTTTCTATATTCAGACTAAAACTTCCTTGTGAACCAACTGGTGGTAAACCTAATCTTTTCAACTGACTCTGAATCTTTTTAGTTATGATTTCTTCAGGCTCTTCAGAAAAAGTGGTAAATGAAGTACCATGTAGCCAGGACATTGGAAATAGAATTAATTCTGAGCCATGATCAACATGCCAAGTCGAAAATTCATAATCATGAAATGGTGCTTTGAATTCATAAGGACTTAAATCCATACAAATTCCTATACCAGTTTTTAAGGTAATGTCCACATTTTTTTCACCAGTCGTTAAATTTGTACCTTTACCTTTGAATTTAATATCAAAGTTCTCGAACCCATTTGGATTTTCTTCACAGCCCCATTCATGGTCTTGCAAGTAAAGAAAATATTTTCTATATACACATAAAATTTCACCATCAGGATCCACGATGATTGAAGAATTGTAAAAGGTTTCCTTATCATTGTTATCATGATCAATATAAATTTCAGGCATGCAAATAACTGTTTTGCAATGGAGTCTCTTGGATATTCTTGCCGCTAAATCATAAGAGGATCCTTTCTTCAGATCAGTTGTTGCATACGGCCTTATATGTTCCTTAGAAGTAAAATGATAACCAGTCAATGAGAACTCAGGCAAAACCAAGATATCCGGATAAAGGGATTCATCATAATTCAATTTTGCAGCTAATTGCTCAACAGCTTCCCCAACTCTGTCTATAGTTTCTTGTACTTGGCCAATCTGTGGATTTGTTTGTATTGCCCCAACTCTTAAATTAACTTCAATTTTGGAGTACATATTTTGAAATAATATCAAAAACTACCTTTTCCAAAAAATTTTCACAGTTTACATTTACATGTAAATATGTACTGTTTGCTTGTTTCAAGTTCTTTATCTGTTTTAAATTGATACTCTTTTTTAGTTTGAATTATCAAGCTAGAAATGTTTTGGCTTATTTATAACCGATATTAAAGGTATTAAATTGATAACCTTAAATAGTTTCCTTGATGCTTGATATAATAATGCTTCTGCTCACTTATAAAAATATAATAATTATTAAGATAAGTGTAACTAGTTCTCAATAAAATGTAATTAAGTACCTTCTATATATGAGCAAGATTTTTGATTTTTGATTTTTCCACTTTTTTCAAAATTAACCTGGGGTTTGTCAAGATATAAACGGTTCGCTTAACAAATGCTTGATTGCTGTATCATCCAAATGTGCTACTAAGAATGAATTAGACCGGAATGTTTTTCTATAATATCTGGTTATTTCAGCTTTTTGTAGCTAGTTGCAGCTATTAACTTCCCAGTAAAATAAAACCCTTGACTAGCTTTGTTATAATATTTGCGGAATATCAAACCCATGAATCAATTACGAAAAGCATGTGAACCTCGTAGCACAAGACAATTAAGACATAGTTCTTATATATTGATATGTAAATACAAAAATTTTATTTTTCATCAACACCAATAACTGAATAGTTACTGGTGTCAAAAGTAATCATCCTGCTGTCATTTGAAACTGTAATGCAAGTACTTTCAATGACCATTGACAGTATCAATAAACCAGATTTGCCTGAATTTTCACACAAAACACAAATCCCACTATTGCTTCAATTGATATGAATAAGATAATCTATAGTGTTTTGTTCTTTTCTTGCCAACATAATTATTTCGAGATGATTTCTCTCTCTACAATTTTCAGTTTTTTTTTCATATGTGAAGCTCATCGCAAAAGTTGAAAAATTTTGAAACTTTTGAAACTTTTATGTATTGATGAAGTAAATAATTTATAATTTTTGTTCTCAATGTGCAACTCGACTAGTTAAATATTGTTTGAAAGGAGCATTCAAGTTGTGTTGCAGTAACTTGAAATTTGTTGATATTGTTTCTGTTGTTTCTGTTGCTTGTTCCTTGTAAGAATCTATATTAACATCACAGCTGCTTTCCATTTTATATTGTTGTGTGATTTTAAAAAAAATTGCATGCTCTATTTCCATAGTCTTCCAGTTGTATAAAAAGCACTTGTAGTCACAGTGATAATTTGTTAAGATTAATTCAAAAAAAGGAAAAATGTCTGTTGTTGGTTCTCTAATATTCTGTTTAGAATGTGGTAATCTTTTGGGTAATCCAAACGAAGTTGTTGGTAGTGAAATTGAATGTTCACAATGTCAAAAACATTATTTAAAATCTGAATTCACAAATTTGAAAGTTGTTACCGTAACAGCTGAAGATGCTTTTCCATCTGCTTTGAGATCAAAGAAATCGGTTGTTAAAACTTCATTGAAGAAGAACGAATTAAAAGAAGGTGCCACTATTAAAGAAAAATGTCCTAAATGTGGTAACGATGAAATGCAATATCATACATTACAATTGAGATCAGCAGATGAAGGTGCTACCGTTTTCTATACATGTCCTAAATGTAATTATAAGTTCAGAACAAATAATTGATCAAACTGCAAAGAAAAGATTTATTATGCAACTAATCATTCAAACCATTTTGATGAATTTCACTGTATCTGATATAGGTGAAAGATGTGTGAATGTTATTTTTAATTCTGCTGATCTCATAATCGAATATCCATTATTCTTGTATACTACTGCATCATTTATATATTGCTATAATATATATTTGTTTAAATAATACACTCCCCAATATAATATTTTAAGCTAATTATGATCATTCTTCAAAATTTTTAGTGAACTTTCCAATTTTTTTGAAAATCTTATCAAGAGATATAATACATAAGTACTTATTCTTACTAAATAAAAATAATCATCTAGATTTATTTTTCATTAATTAAATTTTAAGGGCTGAAATCATTGATTTCATAATATTTTTGTTTTGTTATGTTGTTTCGTTGCTTTGCTTTGTAGTTTAATTCATTCATATACAGAAATTTAAGTAGTTTCTGTCTGCTATTTTCAGTTTGTTGTTCATTGATTTTTTCTAATTTTTCCAATGATCCTCATTTCTAAACTAAAGTAATTAAACCATGTTGAACAAACTAAAGTTTCTTACAATCTCAGGGCCATGCTCTTCATAGTCCTTCTTAGTATGACAATAACTTTTGAATTCCGCGGTCTGTGCTAATAAAGAACCACCGAACCAAACAGCATTTCTTTGTTTTCTATGGGAGATAACTTGAACTTCAACACCAGTAGATTTTGTACCAGTCAAAGACTCGTTTTGTGCAATTCTGCTGTTTACTATAGATTTGATATCTCTCTGTAAACGACGACTGAAATCTTTGAACATTGTGGAACCACCTGAAAGAACGATATTATTATATAAACCTTTACGAACATCAATCGGACATGCTTGGACTGTTTGATCAACAACCGTTGGTAATGGAGTTAAAAAGTCAGATGATGCTATTTCTGGGTTGAAAAAAATTTCAGGAGCCAAAAATCTTTCATAACCAACATCTACGATTTTCTTGGTTGTTTTGTCCTGATTTTCTATAATGAATTGTGCAAACTTTTCCGGTTGTCTATCAAATTTATTAAACTCTTTTACAATATCAGGACATACGTAACAATATTCTTGTTTGATACGTTCTGCTGTCTTTAAAGATGTATCGGCTTCACCACGTTCTCTTAATAAAGATTGAATAAATAAAGTGATATCTCTACCTGCAATTGGAATGTTCTTTATGGCCGAACCAACAACGTATCCTTCAGCAACGGGGATAACATGGGTGACACCATCACCAGAATCGATAACAGTACCTGTTAGAGATCTATCAGTAACTTGGGCAGAAGTCCAAGAAGCAGCTAAAGCTAAAACAGCTTGAACCGCAATGTACAACCCAGCACAGTTAAAGGACTCAAAAAAAATTTCAGCAACTTGTTCTCTGTTTTCTGGAGGATTTAAAGGTGGTTCTGTCAATAGAAAAAAATGATCCTCTGGTTCTGCTCTTAGATATTTGAAAATGGAATTTTCCCAAAATCTTTCCATGTGATCCCAGTTTTCGACTTGACCGTGTCTAATGGGATAGCTTAGGGAGTAGGCAGGTCCTTGAGAAGCCACTAGAGCCTCATTACCAATGTAAAAATCTAAATCTTCGGTACCTCTTTTACCTGCTAAATTATTTGAAAGTAAAAATGATTTGGAATTGGATGAAAAAGACGTGGCTGAAGTAGAGTTACCAAAATATGGATTGCTAGTAGCAGAATTACCTGCATTTGCATTAGCATTACCTAAACCTTGAGTGGCATTGATTGAAGATTTAGCATTGGAGGCTTGTGCAGTAGCAATAGCAGTTGGAAAAATCCAAGATGGAGAATCGTTACCAGCAAAACCTAGTTTGGTTAAACCAGTACCATTATCCATAACAATGGCTGGATTATTTAGATATGACATATTGCTTACTATTATGATATTATTTGTTAAATAAAGACTCTATGGTTATAATCTGTTGGCTTATATGTTGCGTATTCAGTTTGCTTCAATTGATATCGGACACTAACAAAATTGATAGTTGGTTTGTTATCTCTGAATTTCTTATCAAATTATTTGGTGAATTTCAAACTGGGCAAAGACAGAAAACTACGGTCTCAACGGATGGTAAATTAAAAACTGGAATTTAAAAGTTTTAGTCACAATAAACTAATCAATTGATCCTGTAGTAATGGACTCTAAAGTACTTCCTTAATCAATTCCCTCTAACAAGAACTGTCATACTTATAACGGCTTGAACTTTCACTTTAGAAATATAAATACTAAAGACAACTAGGTCTGGTCTATCTTATTATTTTGAAAGTTTTCGAAATTGAGAAGTTGAAATTTCGAAAAGGGGGATGGATGCGCTTACCCGGAAGTGTGTTGCAAGGTGTCACTAATGTGGGAAACCTAAAGTGCTTATCTTTATTGTCATTTCCATATTATAGAAGAAGATCAAAGGGTATATGTTTTGGCTATGAGGGAACCATAATTTGGGAAACAGATACCATTAAGACATGTCAGCTCTATCTTCATAAATCTCTGGTAAACTCGTGTAATGTACGATTCAGAATATTGAAAGTAAATGCTCGAGGAACAGTAGGAGATAATGTAAATTTTCGAGCAAAACTCACAGTTCTTTTCACAACTCCTCGATCATTGCTGGGGGGATATATAATTGTTGAAATAAAAATGATAGAACTTTTAGAAGTGAAACTGTCAAATATGGGTCTCTCAAATAATTAACGGAATGATCTAAAGCAGGTTTGATGGTTTCTTCTGATGATCAAAAGATATGCAGCGAAATTGCTGTAAGAAATGAATACATTGGTTGAGTATGGTTGAACACGGCAAAAAGGAAATGTGACATATCGTATTTTTCAGAAAATGGGTGGTTGTCGAGCTTGTTTAATGGCTCAAGTATATCTAAATAGATACAATAAAAATATTTGTTCAAGGATACAAGCAGCAAGGTGGGATAAGTAACGTTAAGCGCTTTTATCTGGTCTTGAATTCTGTTCACAGAGAATGACATTTGAGGACGTACAAATAAACTGGTCTACCAAGTTGGCAATTAAGAAGCTACATTTTCTAAATTTAGTCAATTATTCATGCAATGTTGCAACCTGAACTTTACTAAAATCGCACTCCAAAGTTGAAGTATCCCAGTATATTTCAAGTGTTTCCGTTGAATTTTTCTTAACAACGAGCTATCTGATAATTGCATTCCGTTGATGACAGTAATGTCATGAATAGCATGGCAGCTCGAATTAGAGCTTACATGTTCTTTGCAAATGTGATAGTCATGAACAGAAAACGTTATGGGCAAAATGGTTAACGAATAGCTTTCAGACTATAAGCGTTACAACAAGTTTTGAATTCTTTAATGTTTATATTAACCCAATAATTTATGCATTTAGACCAATAATGGTAAATTGTTGGTTTGAAGTGAAATGTTATAATTTAAAAACAAAACATAAAATCCAGTCGTATATGATGATCTTACAATGTAGTACACTGAATGGTAAGGCTTATAAATGAATATGTAGGTGACTCAGAATAAATTACCTGTCATCATTCGATATCAGAGAAGACGTTGATAATCTAATAATTTTTTGCGTGGAGATTAGATCAAGAAAACAGTATCCAACACAAGAGTTGAACATCGAAGCAATCAGCTGAAGACAGTCATAATGCTAACTTGAAAAAACATCGTATAAGTAATCGACTATAGTGATAAAGGCATCTCAATTATCTAATTGATATTTTACACAAAAGCTAGTTTATAACACAGAGCCAAGAGATTATACGTATGTATGTGTTTGAATTCTCAAACACGTAACTTTACAAAGCTTCTATGGCCAAGTTGGTAAGGCGCCACACTAGTAATGTGGAGATCATCAGTTCGACTCTGGTTGGAAGCATATTTTTTGATTCCAGTATCAAATGCTATGCCCATGTTTCTTTTAGACAAACTGGCTCAACAACTCTCTTGAGTGCAATATACAATCTTCAACTCAGTTCTACTTATAGATATAAGACTTGAAACAGAACTAATTCAACCGGAAAAAGACCTACATGAAACAGATAAGTGACTACATTTTTGTGAACCAGACAACTACAATAAAACACGGTGTTTTTCGGAATCCAAGTTGATATGTAAACAAGCAATTGAAATACCTAATAGACATTCTTTGTACTTATAAACAATACAAACATAACCTTCAATGTACAAACACAAATCCAGTCATTTTGCTCTCTCTCTGTTTTTTGCTCTCTCTCTCTCTAATACCAAGATCTTGATCACCGACAAAAAATTTTCCACTCACAACTGAAAAATTTTTCAGTTTCAAGGTTTACTTTTGTTTAATCTCTCAGTAACTTCAAAATTTTTAATGAACTAAAATGTTGTCTGTACTTCCCAATTACTACTGACATGCTACTTGTTTGACGTTGCGATACCAAACTTTTTATACAAGAGCTTGTTTGGTTCAAGAACAAGAAAGAACAACAACTGCGAGAGTGATATAATTTCTTGAAAACATTCCTATTAACGTTTTTTTACTATTGCTCTTATCATTTGATTTTATCTAGCTTTCATCTGATCGTTGGTGTTTACTGCTGATTACATGGTTGAATGTCTCAGCTCATCTTTTTGAAATTACTCTGTGCAAAAGGTTCTACTGTGCCGAGTTTCTTAAGTGTATTGTTTTGAATTGTATTTATTTCGAAATTTCAGTGTTCTTCAGAACAATTGTACTCTATTAGTAATTTATTTACTTATTTCTTTGTTGTTATTTTTTTATTATCAAGTTCGTAAGCTTTTCAAAAAAAAAAAGTGATGAGTATATTCACTGCCTATTTTTGATGTTAATTTATCGATAGTGCATTATTGATACTTTTTAATAGCTATATTGTATAAAAAGAATACCCATTTTTATTTAAGAATTGAATCTTGATTATCTATCAGTTAAACTGTGAACTTTTTAAAGCAACAAAAGAACAATAGCATCAACAACTATAGACATACTATAACTTCAATTATCTTTACTTTTATTTTTTTTAAAAAAAAATCAAGGCTGTTAATTCAAATGTCAAAGAATTCAGTCTCAAGACGGCATACTTTACCAAAAAAAATAGTTTCTTTATTTACTTCAAATAATTCAAGTGATAAAAATAATGAGACTCAGGTCCATACAGATAAGCACCATCAAAGAAATTCATCAGAAGTAGCTTCATCTTCCTCCAAAAAAAATATCTTTACAAGTACAGTTTCAAATGGGAACATCTCATCACCACCAAGGAAGAAAGAACAAGACTCAAAAATGATTTCTCCTGTATCATCTATAACTTCATCTGGTTCAGGGATTTCTCTAAATCAACAAAATATTAATAATACAGGTATTTCAATTCAAATTGACAAGTACAATTCTGCATCGAATTCAACATTGAATTCAAATAATAGCATACAAAAATCAAATTTACCAAATAATCGTGTTAAGTTGAATAATGATAAAACATATTTAAACAACAATTCGAATACGATGGTTGATAATAGCAGCAATTCATATTCACATTTAAATTCAAATGTTACAGATAATTCAGAAGGAAAACAAAAAAAATCTACTGAAAGAATCAGTTCAAATTACTCTCAACGCAGCAATTCAATAAAATCATTGTCCTCTCAGCCAAATTCAGGCACAGTATCAAATCTTGATACTTCATCGGCATCAAACATTGATCAACAAACCCGGAATTCTTCCAACAATTCTTTGCCACAGCAGTCATCAGTATCTTTGGCAACTAGTACTTCACAACAAGCAAAGAGATTTACTCTTCTGGAAGATGGTTCTCATACACATAGTTTGAAGGCAGCAAGGAGACAAGAAAAGTTAAGAAGCATGCTTAAAAATATATTAGGTTCTAATGATGAAAGATTAAGAGGTCAAGCAAAATCAGCTGTTCCAACTATAATGAAAGACACCAAGAATTTTATCACCTCTGATAGTCCAACCCCTCCAACTTTATTATCAGGATTGGTTAGACAAGTTGAAATTATGAAGAAAGATTCCACAAGAACTGTGCCGTCAACTATATCATCTCATACTACCTGCACGAATACTATTATTCCAACAACCAGTGGTAATAGTTTAACAACGGTTCAGAGCCAACAAAGTGATTTGATACCTATTTCTGGTGCATCATATGGAGGTGATAAAATTATTTATAAAAATTCAATTCCATCTGATTACCAAGATGAATTCATCAAATCATTTATGAATAAAAAAGGCTCATTATCATTTGGGGAGAAATATGGCCGTTGTCAAGAAGTAATTGGTAAAGGTGCTTTTGGTGTTGTAAAACTTTGTCACAAAAAAGATCCAAATAATACGAAAAATGAAATTGTCTATGCAGTGAAAGAATTTAAAAGGAACTCAAGCGAGCCTATTGAAAAATATTCAAAAAGATTGATTGCAGAATTTTGCATATCTTCTTCGCTAAGACACACCAACATTATTGATGCATTTGACCTATTTCAAGATGCAAATGGCGACTACCGTGAAGTTTTAGAATATTGTCCGGGAGGTGATTTATACACTTTAATCATTGCTGCTGGAAAATTGGAAGTTGCAGAAGCAGATTGTTTTTTCAAACAACTTATTAGAGGTGTTAGTTATATGCATGACGTTGGTGTTTGTCATAGAGATTTAAAACCAGAAAACTTATTACTGACCTCCAACGGTGTATTGAAAATTACAGATTTTGGTAACGCAGAATGTTTCAAAATTGCATGGGAGAAAGACATCCATTTAAGTGCAGGAGTTTGTGGCTCAAGTCCATACATTGCTCCTGAAGAATACATTAAAGATGAGTTTTATCCTTGCCCAGTCGATGTTTGGGCTTGTGGTGTCATTTACATGGCAATGAGAACAGGTAGACAACTATGGAGTGCAGCTACAAGAGATGACACGTTCTTTTGTCAGTACTATAAATCAAGAAAAGAAACTGGTAAGTTCGCACCTATTGAAGCATTACAACGTACGCAATGCAGGAATGTAATTTATTCATTATTAGACCCAAACCCAAATGGTAGGTTAACTCCGAAACAAATATTAAAAACGGAATGGGTTAGAGAAATCAAATGTTGTAATGAAGGTTTACCTAAAAAACTACCTTAACAGTTTTGTTGCATCTTATAATCTTACTTGCAAACGTTTTTGTAGGTATGTATTATTTCGCATAATTAGCATAATTTATTTATAACTTATTTTAGCTATAACTATTTATAACCCAGTGTACATATATCGAGCTGCATCATTTGTTGCAATATTTCCTCAAGTTTTGTATCTAGCAAACCATTAGCATAATGATCTCTGGATTGTTGGTCCAAATATTGCTGAACTTGGGAAAGCTTGGTGTAACCTTCAGTACTAAATCGCATTTGGATCTTGACCATCGATTCAAAACTGGGATCATAATAAGGTATTCTTAAATTCAATAGTTGAGGTAACTCACTTTTCAGCTGCTCATTCAGTTGCTCATAGGCTTCTTTTGCCCCTTCTAGTTCCTTTTCAGCTCTTGGCAACTTTCCAGAATCTTTCGTTGGTTTTTCAGTTAATCTTCTTACTTTGGATTTTGCAGCATCGTAGTCTTGTTTTTTGTGTTCTCTTTTTGTGATTGCATCGTCGATTTCTTTAAAGTAATGAGAAAATTTCCCCAGAGGCGTAATCACAGTTTCCATGAAAGGTGTGTCTAATTGCTTTATTATATCAGTATCGAATTCAGAAACTACTTGCAAATAGTAGTGTCCAGCATTATTGGCTCCCGTTGTTTTAGCTTCAGAATCTTCATACAATGACGATATAACTTCCGCTATTTTCAGTTGTGACTGAGCCACTTGTTTCAATGAATCATGGTAACCTCTTGCTTCCAAACAAATTGCTTCGCCACACTTTTCCAAAGAGCGATACCTACGTTCCTCTAAATCAAAACTTTTGTCAACTGTCTTATCTACATTTTTAACATGTACAGATTGTCCAGCTCGGTTTATAGCTTTCTTAAAACCATCCCAGCTCATTTTTTAATATTCAATGTCACTAAATTGAAAATCCTGCGTCTGAAATAGTAAAATCTATATATGTCCAAATTCACAAATCAAATACAAGTTATCTAGCTAATTATAGATAATGTTGTTCTGAAAATAACATTATTGATTTATATAAATCATCTTGTTTTGCATACTTCGTATAAATAATTTGGTATCTTGTTGTAAACTAGCCACTCAAACCTTATTTTTGGTACCTTTGTTGTTAAATCTTCCTTTATTTTTTGAGGCGTAGATTTTCAAGAAAAGACCATCACATAAAGCATCAAAAACATCTCTTTTAAGGAAGTGATAAGAAGGGGCTCTATACGAATCGCAAACATGACAATTGTTTGAAATATATTATGATTAAATTATTGATATTGTTGTGATATTAAGTGGTTAATTATTTAAATTAATTTAATGCAAAAAATGGACTTATGAGCTAAGAGAGAAGTCAAAATAACGTATGAAGATGATCGGTAACTTCATTTATTCTAACCTCTTGAACATGGATATGAGAATTCATTTGTAGGCAACTTTAGGGATGTTAGAACTAAGTAAGAATTATGTCTATCAGTTAAACCTTCAAATGCATTGTACCATGATATGAATGCTGTAACAACACCGAAAACCCCTCCTGTTTTAGCCAACGCTGTTGAATTGGTAAATTTACCCACTGCCAGCAAAAAAAATGTTACAGACAAAAAGAAAAACAAGCTGAAGAACATTAAAGTTGATTTCATTGTGCATATGCACAAAAACGTTGTAAATAATGCCCATGCAATCAAAAAAATACCGATTGCATTGTCCAGTTGGTCCAAATTATCCTTATAAGCATCGATGACACCGAACCAAGGTACAAAGAATGTTGCAAAACTCATCCAAAACCCACCAAAAGAGCATAATGCGGTACCACCAAAAGTATTTTCTACCGCAATACACCAAATACCTGCAATGATTTGAACCATACCACCATAGAAAAATGCTGGACCCACAATTGCGTTAGGTATTTTTACACCCCTTACTTGAACATTGTACATTGATAATAAAAATGTTGTTAAAGCAAATGCAGATAAGCCTAAAGGAGCTGGATTAGCGAACTTATGTTCAGATGGTACTCTTAAACCAGGATTTAAAGAACCACCAAATGCTTCCAACAAATCGTCCCTTAGAAATCTTTCTTTACCAATATTGACATATTCATTATTTTTACCACTTGTATACACTTTACTAATGTTGCTATCTGAATTGCTACTATTCGTGTGTTCGTTTCTTGATGCTGTAGATGACAGATTTCCTGTAAAACTGGAAACCTCACTGCCGGTTGACGAGGTATCTGAGTAGTGCGGTGGCATTATGTTTGTGTTTTATCGTGCAAGTTGAAATGGATAGCACTGTGATTTGACTTGGCCTTTTCCCTTGAAATTGAAACTACCTAATTAAAATCACTGTCAGGGATTAGTTTGAGTCGTTTTTTCTTTCAAATTAACAAATCAAGTCTCGTGAAATAAAAATTACTATACTATATAATAACTACATCTTTGGCTATAAGTTAACTCAGATCGAATATTATTCAAGAAGTTAGTTTAAGTCGAGATCGATGAGATTATATACAATTCAAGTATGTTTAACGTGTTTCAGTAAAAGCAAACAATTTTTGCGACAGGGTTAATGTTCCCTATCATTTCTAATTCTTTATTTCCAAAACAAAATCTTCCTTCTAAATGAACCAACTTTTTCCTCAGAAATCGTTCGTAACAATAATATCCTATAACTTTTATATTACTTAAGATTAAGAATTACACATGGCTCTTTCTAAAAGAAATCAGCAATTCTTACTTACAACATTTCATTTCATTGTGATTTAAGCTTTTCACATTAAATTATCGCATGATATATTTCCGAAATCAATTAAAACTTTCAGTAATAACACTTTTGAAACTGTCAATGGCTTTGATTTATTAAATAGACGGTGACAAAGCTGGTTTAAGTTGGAACCTTCTGAGGGGATTGAGTAACAATGGTAGTGTAGTTTTTAACTAGTCGTGTTTTTTTATTACAACTTTCTAGTTATTGTTAAAGACGGCTACATGTACAGTACATATTAGTAACCTGAATAGGAATATTATCAGGTTATTTTACGGTAGGCTGACTGGAAATAAACGTTTGTGCAGTTTGAGAAACAGTTTGTAAGAAATCTTTGACGAATCAGTTCGTGTTAAGAGTTATGTCTCAGTTGGTAAAATGCCTTTACATTTTATTAGTTTTGTAATAGTAAACTTTTGTTTGAGTTGACGTCTTTTCTATTTCTGACTTTGCCCTTGTTAATTGATACTCCAGTGTTTTCACTGTTCCATCAATGAGTGAGTATCGAAGATGCAGTTGAAACACTAAAACTCTCATTAAGTAAAATGTACTTGATCGTTATGAAAAGTGTATCTCTGTTCGGATTCAGGTTCAGTTTGACGTTCCATAAGATTGAATTCAAGCTGGACAGAAACAATGATCATTTTAAAGCCGATCATTATGTCTTACAAACGAATATATTTATTGGTTAAAACGTTATATAATTATGCAATACATATATGTCCTTCACATATTTTTTTTGGGCTGCACTGTCTTTCTTATGTGACTGTCTTGGAAATTACCTTTTCTCTATTACAATATATTTTAATGCAACATATCCCAAAATCAAAAATGCGATATTGAAGAAGATCAAAGAATTTATGTCAAACACCAAGTTTCTAACCTTAAATCCAAATGTGCTCAAAATTGTGGCACCTGGAACCTCAATGTCTAAACCAAATTTCCTCTCCTTCAGAATCAAAGTTTTAACCTCGTTAATTAAAAGAGCTTCATATGCATAGTAGAAAATTGAAATACTCTTGAAATGCTTAAATAAGGAATTAGATATTTCATCTGTATTAATGAATAAACCACTGAAAAGAATAGATCCTAACAATACCAGCACACTCAATATAATTGAGCTGTTTAAATCCTTGAATAGAATACCAGCTGTTAATATTTCTAATGAGATTCCTACGTTAAACAATATAAGAATAACAATAAACTTGAAAAAGTTTTCATAGCCATCAACTACATTTAATCCTGCCAATGGATAA
Source organism: Tetrapisispora arboricola (assembly GCA_030557565.1). Lineage (NCBI taxonomy): Eukaryota > Fungi > Ascomycota > Saccharomycetes > Saccharomycetales > Saccharomycetaceae > Tetrapisispora > Tetrapisispora arboricola. The sequence goes on along the minus strand of JAKTPK010000196.1, from coordinate 32,759 downwards.
ATAATTAACGAAATAAAAATCGGAGGAAATACTCTTAATGGTAAAATGTCGCTTACTATCTTACTGATATAGTATGATAATGGAGTATAATAATTGTTAGATCTTTCTTTGATAAAAATTATCCTTTCTTGAGCAAATGTGCTTAATCCTGTAAATGTAATAAATCCAAAATAGGTTAAAATGAAAAAAAACAAGCCCATTCTATTTTGGAAACCACTAATATCAATAGATAAATTATAGTATAACATACCCAAAAAAAATGCCAAAAGAACTGAAAGCAGATAGTTTTCAACTAACAATTTAGGATTTCTGTAAACATTTTTAAATGTTCTAGAGCATAAAACTAATAACTGCTCTCCAAAGTTTGCTGTTTCATTTACAGTAGGTAATTCATTGCCCTCAATTGAATTCAATTCTATGCTATTTTCAATCTCAGCAGATAATTCAGCATATAAATTACTACCTATGAAACTCTCAGCTAGAACATCATATTGATGTATCAAGTTCAGTTTAGTGTTTTTTTTAATAGATGTTTTTTTTGTATGTTTAATTAACTGATCAGTTTCAAGCATATCAGCCTCAATATTTGTTCTTTCAAATGTAATATCAATCAGATAATCGGCGATGTTATATCCCGGAGGACATGACAATCCGTTTTCTGACAAAAATTTGTCAACATTTTTGACCGTTCCTGAGTAAATCATTCTACTATTGCTCAACAACAAAATTTTATCAAACAAGTTGAAAATGTTCGATCTGGGTTGGTGTATCGAAACTATTAAAGTTCTATTATGATTTTGTGCTAGCTTCACCAAACAGTTGATAACATTATTAGCATTGTTCGAATCTAATCCCGAAGTTGGTTCATCCAAAATAAGAATGGAAGGTGATGTAACTAACTCACATGCTATAGATACTCTTCTTTTTTCACCCCCGCTGATTCCTCTTTGAAAATCATTTCCAATAAGACGATCTTTTATATCTAAAATTCTTAATTCGTCTAATACTTGTAGTACTCTTAATTGTTTTGCAGCAAATGACATTGACCTAGGTAGTCTTAATAATGCACTATTCAAAACTGTCTCATAAACTGTTAATGTTGGAAATAAATAGTCGTCTTGATCAACAAAACCGATTAATTTTTTGTAGTACTCCTTTTCTAGTTCTTTACCATTTATTTTAATTTTTCCTTCAATATTACCATCTTTTTTGTCTTTCATGGCAATTATATCTAAAAGAGTGGTTTTCCCTGCACCCGAACCACCTAAAATGGCAAGGATTTCACCAGGTTTAACAATGCCTGATATATTCTGTAGAATTCTAACCTTAATGTTTTCTCCTTCTTTGAGTCTCTCCTCATTTTCAATGGTATATGATATATTTTCGAAAGATAATGTTGCTGGGATTTCATTTTTTAAGAAGTCAAAACCGTCAGTTGGAAGCTCGACACCAACACCAGTTCCGGTGACAATATTTGTAAAGAATGGGGATTTGGCAATATTATTTGTTATCAAATATGAGGCAGCCGCCAAAAATGCCACAATAAATGCGAGTAATAGGTTGAAACTCCACGATAAATTTTTTCTTCCATGCTTCATATCTGGTGGCAGATAACCCGGTACCTGTGAATAATGTAAACACTCAGTTGAGTTACATGATAATTGAATATATTCATCACCGAAAATAGTGGCAATCAAATCATTCATTTTAGGTTCTTCAAACTTACAAGCATGCTCTTGAGAAAGTTCAACATCAATATCACACTGAAACTTTCCGGGACCTTTTATTTCTTCTGTTAAGAACTCTGAAATGTCAACAGAACCACCTTTTCCGCAAAGCATTGTTTCTGGAATACATTTACAACTGATCTCATCACAGTGGTAAGAAGTCTGATTATTTTGCAAATCTATATCAAACACACACTTATTTAAATCACAATAGAAACTTTCTATTTCATCAATCCAAAATTGAAAATTACAGTTCTTTTCGTTTTGATCACAAATGAATGTAATTTGTGGAATTTTACCATTCAAAATTTTTAAAATCTTTTCATTAACTACATTACAATTGGAATAAATTCTATTTACAATCATACCGTTTTTATTACACGTACCTTCAATTGAGTTATCAGGCATGAACTTATTACAAACCGAGTCAATTTCACATAGATTACAATTAATACCTGACCAACCATCATCACATTCACAAGTTTTACTCTCTGTGTCATTTCGTAAAGGCCTATCATTCACTTTTTTCCCAACATCAGATAAAGATCCACACAATGGTACAGAGCAGTCGATTCCACCAAAACCTTCGATACAATCACATTGCCCAGTATATTCATTACATTTTGAAAATTGTTTACATTCAAACATCGGCAACATACAGTTGAAACATGGTGGACATGTATCGTTATCCTTCAATGCACCGAACTTTTCGTCTCTCAAACTTATCACATTCAGACTATCAATTCTTGGTTGAGACGCAATAACATTATCGGTGCACAGTATTACACATAATAGCAATCTCAAAAAAGGTATCATTTGAAGATTTCCCTAGCTATTTTAGTTTTCTTTCTTTGTATTTACCTCGTTTGTTTTGCAGGGATTTCAGGTCTATGAGATACTCAGCAAGATAATATTGTTTATATATCATTCAACTTGACATTAGCAAAACATAACTCAATTGTGTCCCTGGCGTCGATGTATTTTACACAATAGGATTTTCTTAATATTATCCTGACCTTATTTCTTTTTTTTTTTTTTAAATTAAATTATATATCAGGTGACTATAAATAGGTAAGCAGCCACGTGATCTATATATCATGTGACCATAAGCGTTCAAGAAGTCATGTGACAGTTTTGCATCATGTGACTATAAACATAAAAATCAATTTACTTTTTACTTCTTGTCTAGTGTTTCTGGCTGTGAAAGAAGCCTGGACATAACAAAACAGTACTCACTGAACTGAAATCCTCTCATCCCACTTGAATAAGCCAAAAAGAAGAACATATCACCGAGTTTTGTATGACAGCACTATAGTGCGATATTGTCACAATTCTTGCTAATGAAAAAATGAATGAAAAAAACGTTTCAAGGTTCTTTGAATTCGAATTTGAATTTACAATGGCTGTGGCCAGCTTCCACTAATTGAAAATCCGAAAAACAAAAAATAACAGCTTATTTTGTTTTTCGTTTTATAACCTGAAAAGCACACACATAACAGCTATCGTGCTATTTAGTTCGTCTGTTAAGTCCAGGTGTTTGCGGAGAGATAACCACTCACTCTCTCTGTAAGAAAGGGTTTGCACCGAGCACCTCATAGCTGTTAAGAAACCCACTAAAGTATACAGTTCACAAAATTTAGGTTATGTGAGAAATTGATACTGATGAATTTGGAAGAATTTCGAAAAAACACACTCTTCAATTGAGATTTGGGATGCAAACATCCACTTCTTTAGCATACTGCCAACACTGTATGTAATACTCAATTATTTTTTTTTTGTTAGCATCTTTGATTTTTGGTATATTTTGAAAATTAGTGGAAGCCATATATTGGTTGTTGGAAAAGTACCTTTGCTATGTATATCGTGAAGGTGATGAGTTAGTTGTACATGCTACTTCGACACTTCAAATATTAACTGTGAAATGTTTCAAAAATAGCTTTATAGAACTATCTGAATGTTCATACAATTATGTTTGTAATATGCGATGATGATATGTCTTCAAGAGTTATTTGATTCTTCCTAGTCAATAGTGTTTAATTTGAAGATGTCCCTCTTCTGTAATATCTATATATCTACAATTTATTGAGATATATTTTGAGCTGAAAAGAAACTTCAGAATGAATTTTTGTCACTATGATTGCAACACAATAAGCATCCTTTTTCACCTTAATACAAGAAGCTTACTTATTATTGTACTTGTTGAAATAACCTACATGTTATTTATGATTTTTTTTCCAAATCAAATATATAAAACAGTTGGATTGTTACACAATTACAATCATTCGATTTTATTATCTCTATATATAAATATATATATGGATTGTTTTTTGATTTATATCTGATCAGTTTTACTTGTGATGTTATAATCTTTAATACTTTACTTATGTACTTTTTTCTTTTAGTCATTGCGTACTTATTTTATATCTATATATTTGTTTTTTCCTTGTATGTTTAAATTCTTCACAAAGAAACCAACAAACGTTTTTAAAATGTCTTTATCTTCTAAATTATCTGTTACCGACTTAGACTTAGCTGGTAAGAGAGTCTTCATCAGAGTTGACTTCAACGTCCCATTAGATGGTGACAAGATCACTTCTAACCAAAGAATTGTTGCTGCTTTACCAACCATCAAGTACGCTTTAGAAAAGGGTGCTAGATACGTTGTTTTAGCTTCTCATTTAGGTAGACCAAATGGTGAAAGAGTTGCTAAATACTCTTTGAAGCCAGTTCAAGCTGAATTATCTTCTTTATTAGGTAAGCCAGTTGAATTCTTAAACGACTGTGTTGGTCCAGAAGTTGAAGCTGCTTGTAAGGCTGCTCCACAAGGTTCCGTTATCTTATTAGAAAACTTAAGATTCCACATTGAAGAAGAAGGTTCCAGAAAGGTTGACGGTAAGAAAGTCAAGGCTTCTGAAGCTGATGTCGCTAAATTCAGAAAGGAATTATCTTCTTTAGCTGATGTCTACATCAACGATGCTTTCGGTACTGCTCACAGAGCTCACTCTTCCATGGTTGGTTTCGACTTACCACAAAGAGCTGCTGGTTTCTTATTAGAAAAAGAATTAAAGTACTTCGCTATGGCTTTAGAAGACCCAAAGAGACCATTCTTAGCTATCTTAGGTGGTGCTAAGGTTGCTGACAAGATTCAATTAATTGACAACTTATTAGACAAGGTCGACTCTATCATCATTGGTGGTGGTATGGCTTTCACCTTCAAGAAGGTCATTGAAAACGCTCAAATCGGTGACTCTATCTTCGATGAAGCTGGTGCTGAAATTGTTCCAAAATTAATGGAAAAAGCTAAGGCTAAGGGTGTCAAGGTTGTTTTACCAATTGATTTCGTCATTGCCGACGCTTTCTCTGCCGATGCCAACACCAAGATCGTCTCCGACAAGGAAGGTATTCCAGCTGGCTGGCAAGGTCTAGACAACGGTCCAGAAACTAGAAAATTATTTGCTGCTACCGTTGCCGAAGCTAAAACCATCGTCTGGAACGGTCCACCAGGTGTTTTCGAATTCGAAAAATTCGCTGCTGGTACCAAATCTTTATTAGATGCTGCTGTTGCTTCTTGTCAAGCTGGTAACACTGTTATCATTGGTGGTGGTGACACTGCCACTGTTGCTAAGAAGTACGGTGTCACTGACAAGATTTCTCACGTCTCTACCGGTGGTGGTGCTTCCTTAGAATTACTAGAAGGTAAGGTCTTACCAGGTGTTGCTTTCTTATCTGATAAGAAATAAGTTAGTTTTAAGAAATTTGGAAATTAAATTTTTTTCTCGTTGAGAACATTAATCACATATTTTTTAAATCTATATATCATTTTATAAAACGAATAAATAACGAAATTTAATGAAATAATTCATTGTTTATTATTGAGTGATTTGTAGAGAATTAATAATTGATATTTTTGTACTGATCGTATCTTTTTTTAAAAATTATGTGAATCATAAAGAGACTAGCTTGCCCTGTTTTCAGGTCCCACATAGTTCATTCCAAGAATTTTAAAAATCTCCTTTTCATCAAAGCTCTCAATCAAAGTATCTCCTTTAAATAAACCATGCTGTGTCAATTTCAAACCTTGATTTATTGCTAACATTCTCATTTTACGTATATAATCAGTTGAACCAGTGTAATGGATTCTCGTTGAACCAATTTCTGACCATTTACACAAAAAAAAATCCATTCTTCTACATTTCACTTGATCTGAGTTAGTACTCAAAGACATAAATTTATCTTCTTCTTTAAGCTTGATTTCTGAATTCACATTTGTATATCGTTTGATTTCAGAAGGAAGTTTCACACCTAAAAATAATTTTTTAGTTGAGTCTCTTATTTTCTTTTTCTTTCTTTTTATATTGGCAAGCTTATATCTTTGCTCTATTTGGTTATCGAAAACCTCACTTATTTTAGAGGTCATTAACAAAAAACATTTGACATAATCTTTTTTATATAACGATAACGATAGTTTTTCAATAATTTGCCCTAATTCTGAAACATCATCGCAGTCTTTTTTATAAAATAATAAATCTATGTCACCACATAATTTTGATCCTCTTCTATAACTTCCTTGAAGCTCAACTTTGCAATCTTTATCAATATTATACAATTCTTTTTCGACTATTTTCAAATGCTCGTAACATTCTTCTCTTGTCATTTTTGTATTCCAATCCTCATAATAACTTATTCCGAACAAAGTTGGCCATGATGCTTCAAAGTCTTCAGGATGTTTATTCATTGCTTCTTTGAAAGAATTCAATCTGAATAGTTGCCACTTTTTGGCCAGTTCAATACCAACGTTATAACAGTCCATAAAGTACTCCACTCCCTTCTCAGTTTCAGATTTTGACGCTAAGCCAGGCAAAGTCCCTTTCTCTAAAATAACATCGATTTTTTTAGCAATAGATGGTCCTACATGCTCTAGATTCTTCTGAGCTTCGATACCAGACTTAATGGGAGACTTTAATTCAAGAATTGCACTAGCAGCTAATTTATAGCTTCTTGCACGAAATATTTCATTCTTCAATCTACATCTTTCAGACAATTTCATCAAAAGCTCAGCGATTTGGTTATTAATATTTGGAGTATTATCATAAGATTTGGAATTCTCTTTATTTTCTGTCGAACTGAACGATTTAGAGTTGCTTCTGATTTTAGCTTCTCCATCATTGGTATCTAAAGAAATTGAGTTCTCTTTTTTTATCTTCTTACTTATTTGATTATCCAAACCACTGTTGCAAGTATGACTTTTCCTTTTGAAGCTTTTGAGATCAATTATATCACTGGGACCAATACTAAATGATTCGTTCTTTAAACTTAACTGGATCAATTTTATATTCACACATTTAAAGTTATTGAATTTAATGCTCTCCCAATCCTTAACTTCCCAAGGCCTTAATTCCCGTTTAAATATGTCCTTTTGTATTAATTCATTTTTGGAATTAATATAAGCATCATTTATCAAAACGATCGAGTCCTTATTTAATGTAGAAATCAAATTTGGTTTCCATTTCAAAACTTTACCATCATTCTCCTCAATTTTCTTGATTATGAATTTGATATATGGTGTTTCTGAATTAGGTAACACTATGAAACTTTTAGTTGAAAACAGCATTTAAATCAGTCTCTGATAAAACCTTTGGCATCGAAAATTTTCAAATATTTCAGTTAGTTTCTGATATAACTATAATAAAGTTTAAAGTATGATAATTTTTTTTATATAGCCTCACTTCAGTTTAGGTGGATTATTTCACTGAATTTATTTCAGTGATGATGTCTCATATGTATCCAGTATAAACTTGAGTTGAATTTTTCAATTTACCCTTTAAAATAGTCAACAGGTAAATTGATCCCAGAAAGACCTGAAAGAGTTAGCAATCAAAACATGACTAGCTCTGAAATAGATAAATGAATTAATAAAGTCTTTTTGCTAAATGCCAAACTTGTTTCATCCAAACACTAATGTTGTTATGAATAGTTGAGTATCTATATTGCTTCTATTAAGGTTTCAAACCATATTCAGATCGTCTGTCCTGGTTCGAACGCTCGACGAGGGTTCAAACCCATTTTTTTCATAATGGTGAAATTTCATAACCAGAATATTTTGAAAATTTTTTTGGTGATGAGATGAGATGAGATAACTAATCATTCACTTATTAAAATAAGTGAATGATTAGTTATCTTTGACATGATGAAAGCACCATCTCTTGATAGATAGTTATAGTTAACAATTCAGCTTTAGTGTTGTTTATATTGAGTCATATCTTTCTTGGACTTTTTGAATCCATTCAATTGAGCTGTTTTGCAATTAGACGAACAATTAACAAAATAATTCACAGAGATGAGTGCTGAACACGTCCCTGCATGGAAAAGGATAAAAATTAGCAAAGAGGCTAATAAAGTTGAAGGGATAAATGAAAATGAAGATCCTTTAAATGTTACAACCCACTTATCCACCGGTTCATTGACTAAAAAACAAAAGAAACAAATAATAAATAAAACGTCATCTAAAAACAAAGAGAGTAAAGTTACTAAAGTGACAAGTGATAAACAAAGAAAGAAAATCAAACTGAAGAAGAGTGAAAGGGATTTGAAACCTAAAATTTTGAGAGATCAAATTAAATACTTACTCGATTTTTATTTGGCCAAGATTAATGATGAATTACCATATGATGTTAAAAATATTGACTTTATCGCATCAAATATATCACTATTTGATAAAAAAACAGATGACAGTGGTATTGTAGAAGTATGGAAATTTTCCAAGCAAAAGCAAAATTGGCTGTTAAAACATTTTTTCAATATTGATTTGATCCCAACTGAATTAAACCAGTTGTTGTTTGATTATTTTGAGCTTTTAAGTGGATATTCTAAAAAACAATTAACGGAAGAATGTCAAAAAAAGCTAACTAATTGGAATGATTTTATTGAAGAACAAGAAATACAAATGGCAAAATTAGTTGAAGGTGACAAAAATGAAACTGATAAAACAGATGAGGTAGAAGAAGATGCTAAGGAGAAAGAAGAAAATAAGAAAGAAGAAAAATTATTGATACAACCAAATAAAGAAGAAGTCAGGAGAGCCAAAGGAATGTTAACAACATGGTTGAAAATACTGAAACAAAAAGAAGAAAACATTACTGAGGTTAAGAACTTAGAAGCTTCATTAAGGTTGAGAAGCTTTGATTAGGTAGAAATAAAGTAAGTATGCATTTGTATTTAACGCTATAAAGTAGAATAAAAAATTAAATTTGGAAAAAACGAAGATTAATTTTTATTATAAAGACATGCGTTCATATGTTTTCCGCCAATCTTTATCTTCAGTAGATTAATTTTGGAGGTCGTGTATCATCAACACCCAGAATGTATTGTATCCTAACCTTAGCAAAAATTGACTGTATGACCATCTTGTTTTTAACAATATCTATGAAAATTTATTCTAAGCTCTCGAATAAATACAAAAAAAAAACCTCTAGAAAATTTAACGCAAGTTCATATCAAAATTGGATTACTTGATCAGTAGTTTATAACTCTAATTTGTTTTCAACTTTAAATTAAGCAAAGTTAAATTGAGAAATTCAACAGAAACATTAATAATTCGATATCTTTCTTTGACTCGTTACTTTATTGAAGTTATGTCGTAAATTGGGAATCACAACAGAAACTCTGAATCCTAATATGGTTTACTGTTTAGACAACAATGCATCCGATGTACATTACATGATTCATCAAAAGCAAATATCAGTATGTTATGATTTTACGACTTTTTAACAACTGCACTGATCGTTGCTAGATGCAGTTAACAATGATTATTATACTTTAACAGAATCTTTGTTTAGTGAAAACTAAGCAGATAATGATTTTCTTGCAGAGTTCAGAACAAAAAATTATTAGTAGATAACAATTGAGAAATCAAAATCAAAACAGCATTCAATTAGAAGTAATCATACTCTCAAGCTAACAAACATAATTTGAAGCTCAACAACCTCTAACCGATACTGATACGCCTTTAAAAACTGCATTTTTGTAACAAGTGTCTTTCTTGCATATGATTTTATAGCTCATATCATTTTTTATTCACCAGAATGTGACGAAAACACAGTTTACACCTAATTTTGGTATTCAGCGAACTTTTGAATCACTCTTATAATTCATAGCTTGTATTGATGAACTCATTTTTTGCTTTTACCATTCATTTACTTCTTATGTTTGGATGTTGACAGAGTTATGTCACAGGTTTTTAACTTCTTCGTTCCAAAGTTATGGAAGTGTTTGGTTGATGACTCAAGAGGCAAAAATTTTCAAATAAACGTGTAGGTCCTGAAACTTGTAAACATAAATTCAGAAAGTTATTTTTAAGAGGTTCATTAACTTTGAATTTGTCCATTAGCTTTACAGAAACTAGCGATTTAAGTCCCCCCAAAAAACTGATATAATATTATTTCCACTTTATCAGTTGGGTAATTTAGGTTTTAGCTAACTCAGGTCGCTCAAAGTCAAATACTAAGCCCAGAAACTATTAAGGTTTAAAAAATATTTGCGTCTTTTGAAGATGCAATCTTTGTTAAAGCAAAACTTCAAATAATCGCTATGAGAAGTTTATTGAAAGAGTCTCAAATAATTTTTGATACTTTTCAGTACAGTTTAAATTTCTACAGCATGTCTAAAATGTATAACTGAAAGTATTTTTCAATGACGATTGATCTAAAACTACTCTTTGTCAGTTTGCAATCCTTGCAATGGCCACTAAATCTTTATCAAATTTATAAGCTTTACAAAAATTGTTTTCTTAAAAGCCTTTATTCACCACAACCCAAATATGTATTAATAAATTAACCTTTCACAGTATTATTGTAGATGCTTGAATGGATGATTACTTTATGTGAATTTAAAATAAATTTCAAATTAATCTGTAAATGTCAAACTTTTAAATAGGTGCTTGTCTTTGTTTTAATGCAAAAGAAATTTCATATTAGAGTTGAAATGCGAAGATATAAAAAAGCGATGATTATATATGCCACATTGAATACTAAATTTATTCGCTAAACTCATAAATATGAGGTTGATACAAAAAGATATGTCTAATGGCCATACTATCGATGATGAAATTTTGATCGTATTTTTAAATAATTTCAAAGAAGCACCTGAACTTCTTGAAAACTTTTCAGACTCTCTACCGTATATATATGAAGCCATAGCAAGGAATAGAATATTTTCATCCATTGCCACAAATATATGTGAGCAAATTTTTACTAGATGGGACAATTACGATGAATCTATGGATAGAAAACTATTGAAGTGTTGTTTGGATATGTGGTTCATTATTAAAGGTAAAGATTATCCCATCAGGGACTTTCAAAAAATTGTCAAAAACATTATACAGGAGGAAGCTGATGTCAATAAATATTTCAATAATGACGATGATGACAGATTAGAATTTGATTCAATAACGAACGAAATGTTAGTAGAGCCAATGAATAATCTGATTTTGGAAGAAGTGGAGGTTACTGACTTTGTAGAGATTGAAGATGATTAGGTAAATATGAATTTTCAATATTATACGGAAAGCAATTTATGAAAGAATTTGACGATATTACTATTTTCAGCTATATTTCAAACATTTTGGTATTATCTGATTAAGATAATAGAAAGGAAATTTAGATACAATTACCATTTAGTTCAATACTAGTTATCTATGAAAAAGAATGCTTGATTTTCAAATTCGTATCGTTTCATTTTTTACTATACAGTTCTCATTATGTAACTTTAAATAGAAAAACATACATGGATTGGTGTAAAATTAATCATCTTCATCGTGACTATCAACTGGTCCTGGTCTATAATATCTTGGCTCGTCAAATACATGATAAAAATGTCCCCTTTCACCCTCACCTAAAAACATATCGGGAAATTTGACATCATCACCTTGAGGAATGTTGGTGTAGTCATTCGTATATAGAGCATCACCAAGCTCTTCCATTGCTGACTCCGAGAGTACGTGGAACTTACCAACTTGAAGTTCTGTGTCCGTGATAGTTCCTCTGGCTACTCTAGCATAACCAGTTCTCAATAGTTTTTTATACAATATGTATTCACACCATCTGTCATCATCTGAGGGATCAATATCATGCATTCCTGAAAGTTCACTTACATAAGTATTATAATTACCTTCGAGAGGATCAGTTACTAGGTAACTCAATAAAAGTGTAGGTCTATCTGTGCTACCCATTAGCTCCGCTAATCTTTCTGATTGAAGTCTTCTATCCTCTATATCTTCTTCTTGACCACTGTGAAAAACGAACACATCAACTAGTTGATCATCATATGTTTTGATGGTTGCTTGAATTGCTGGGGCAAGTTCTCCATCAGGTGATGGTAATAAATGATGTGTGGAGTTGAGAATTGGGAATTTGGAAAATAGTGCACAACCCCATGTATGCTTATTTGGACCAGGACCGTAATCAGCATACATGTTTAGTTCATGACTCAATTTGCTAGTTAAGTCTCTGTTACCCATGACAATACGTTGAGTATCAGACTCTAAAACACCGAATACATCCAATTCTAGATCTTTCAATAATTCAATCATTCTGTCTTCGGAAGCCCACATATCATTATCCAAACCAAAATGAATAGTCCAAATACCAGCAGTTATCAAACGTGAATCAGGATGATACGGTTGAGGAGTACTAACAGGTTGCAATTGTTTTGTGAACAAAGCAGTTAAAGTAGCAACTAACAAACTGAAAAAGCATAACCAGGTCTTGAACTTTTTACTTAAAGTAGATCCTTTTTTAAGAACATTGTTATTATTTGTCAAAGCACCAAGAACAATAAAAAATGTTGTACTTGACAAAACAACCTCAATTCTCTCCCTTAAAATCCAGCCAAATGGCACAAAAGCATAAGCAACCACCCAAACATGTGCAAGAATGTAAATAACATATAACAATGAACCAATTACAAATATCCACAAGCTCTTAATATTACTCAAAGCCGATAAATAGGTCGGGATCATAAAAATAATTCCAGCAGCGTATGGTAATCCACCATAAATAAAATTATCCCATTCCACTATTTTTCTGTAGCATAAAACACATGTCGAAATAATTAGAAGTAAAGATGGAACAAAAGACCTCCCAGTAAAAGTTGTAGAAAATAAGGTCGCAATTAGCATAGTTAGACATGTCACTGCACCCCATGGCCATTGTAAAGGACCTTGGTGAACTTCATTATAGCCTTCCCAAGACCAATAGATGATGGTCGATGAATCCGTTAGCATTTGATGAATAGAAAATATCAAAGATCCAAAACCTAAACCTAGAAAAACTTTAGAGAAAAATCCAGGTTTTACGGAAACTTTTAATTCATCTTGACTTGGTGTAAAATGAACCGAATTTGTATATGGAGACAATACACCAAATATTGATACGAGAATCAGTCCAGTCTTGTTCCATCCACCGTTAGTTTCATTCATAATTGGCCACAATGGGTTATTAGAATAGAAGCCCATTTTGATAACAACTGAAAGAACTAAACCAAGAGTCCATAAAATGCTATAACTACTATTAACAGAAGAGTTCGAAATAGTTTGAATATTCATGGTAAATTGAGCAATTAGCATGACCAAACCTGCACAGATAACCAGTAATCTTGATTCAGGTACAGAAACTAGATAGGAGCCAATAACAATTAGCCCACCAACAAGGGAACCATATTGATAGATTATAGTTGACATCATTGGGACATATAATATAACACAGCCTGCGTAACCAATGATTGCAGCTTCATAACCTGATATTCCCATATACCATAATGGAAAATGCCAAACACTACATGCCAAACCAGTGAGGGCAGTCCAAAACAAAAAGGAGTTAAAAAAAGTAGTTAAGATATAAATAAAAGAATCATATCGTGCACCAGATTCAGTTGAAGTCAATATGGAAACGTCTTTTTCGTTTTCAATTAAAATTTCAATAGTGTCATCATTTGATGTGATTATTTTTGTGTTAATTTCACGTTCATTATATAACAATTCATCAGAACTTTCAACGATATTAATTGATTTTTCAGTTTCTTCAACAGAAATTGATTCGTTTGCTTTGATATTGAAAAACCAATTATATTCTTGACCATTAGAATCCAATCCTAAGTTAATTTTAAATCTACTGAAATCCACATAGGCCAAAGAATCAAAAGCAATATCGATGATTATTAAACTCCATTCAAAATAAGCATATATCGAATAAGCACCTCCAACATGATGAACTTGATGTTGGATATACCAATAAATCAATGGAAATAAAGCAATATAGAATAAAGAAGCAACGATTGTTTGTTTTCTTTTGACACTAGAATATTTAATAATAAAATAATTCCATGGGATTGTCAAAACCATGTAAGAGATCATAAAAAAATCATGTATATCGTGATCATCTGTACTAGTAATATAAACCCATCCACCGCATGTAACAGTACGTAAAACACCTATCACAAAAGTAGTAACAGAAGAGTTTAAATAAAAGTGACCTAATAATAGTAAAAATCTTGGAAATGAAGTCAAAGCAATTAAAATTTGGAAAATGGAACGTTCAGGGTACCTATCACCAATAGTAGCAGAGACACTAGGAAACCATTCATCTGGATAACCATAATGAGCATTTTGAACAATTTTGTGATAATGCAAAAAGCACCCAACAATTAAAGCCACGATAAATGCTGAACTTGCACAAATGGTATGCGTGAGCGGAATCACCTTGGCATTAACCGATACCATTCTTGTCAATCGTTTCACTCGAGAACTTATAACTTAATCAATCAAGCTTTTTATTGAATTAAAAGTTATCAAATTGATAAATTAAGGTTAATATCAAATTTCCTTAATCTTGATGTTTAACCAAAAACAATCTTTTAAAAAGATAACCGCTGCAACAGAGAACAATTAAAAAAAAAGTGTTAATAGTAAAAAGTATTTAGCTGTGAATGTAGTGAATTAATGGTTTGATATAACAATTATAGCAATTGCAATATCATTAGCATCCATTAACCACTAATTGCAACAAATTTCTTTCATATTTTTCAAAGAATGTGTTCATGGAAAAAACATCAGCTTTTGGAAAATTGAAAAAGGTGTTCCGCATAAGAAATATAAGCCAAGTAGAGTGAAATTTGGTTGAAAATGTCTCTAAAGATAGATTTAATTTGCAAACTAGTGTCACTAAGTTACCATTTAAGAATATAGCTTTGTATTCCATATATAGATCCTGATAACGTGTCAATTGAGGAGTTATATTAATTTTCTGTTGACCTTGCATCTTCTCAAGAATGACGAATTCAAACATATCGAATGAAACTAATCGTAAATTTCAATTTATTCTCTCTATGGCTACTTTGTTAACGAGATTACTCCAATCTCAATATGGCATATAGCTCATTTTCCAAAAGATAGATACAATATTGGTTTCTGAATTTTTCAAGTTATCTTTCATATCATCTCTACAAGACCATCAAAGTTGAGATTTTTAGCTTTCTTTTGAAGAATATTTTCATAACGTTATTGGTTAAGGAAAGTATCACAAGTGAAAAAGAAAATTTAGCGTATATAACGGTGATAGTAAACATTATTTATAAGTTTCATTAAAAATTCCTCAACTAAACTTAATTGAAAACTTATGAAGTGATAAACTGATCACGTTTCGAAACATTGATTCAAAACGACTTGTATATAATTTGAAAATAAATCTAGAGCCTTTAGATAACCATCGCTTAACATAATATCAAAGGCATTCACTCTTCGAAAGGCCAAAAGTGATACCAGCACCTTCAAAAATTGTGAACCAGAGGCTACAATTACTTTAAGAAAAGAGTTCACGATGCTTGCTGAAGTTTTAAAAATACCGGTGTGCAAATAAAATAACTTTCGACAGAAAAATACTTTTATATTTATCAGGACTATCTAATGGTCTGTAAATAGTAATTATTCATCTATTGGATCACGGTATGACAATAAGGTCACTTTATTTGCTAGCCTGATTCCTTCTTCTATTAAAAAAAGGTATGTAAACAATGAATGGTTGCTTTTCGTCCCCTTTCATAGAATGGGAAAGACATATGGGTTTGAAATAAAAAAGTTGAACAAAGAGTATAATTCTATACACACTGCTTCAACGTATTTTACTCAGAAAAGATATTATAATTTGGTTATGAACCTTACCTTATCACAAATGAGCATACAAAAAACCTCTACTAATAAAATTAAAATCCAAAAAATCAGAAATCAAAGCCTTGTTGGCGCAATCGGTAGCGCGTGTGACTCTTAATCACAAGGTTAGGGGTTCGATCCCCCTACAGGGCTTATTTTTTTGAGTTTTTATTAAACTCAATCTGTGTGACCGACCACCTCATTGTCGACAGCAGCCTTTGGAACACCAACTAACTGGCTGTTTTGAAATGTCTCATCAGAACCTATATATTTATTGAACGTGATGCTATTACATACGCTATAAAATTTTAGATTTCTACACTTACTTAAAGGCACATATCATTTTCAAAAGTTTAATCAACATTCACAGTTTCCTAGAGCTGATTGTCATTTCCTTTCTTTAAGCTTGCAAAGAATCTACATTCAAAAAGTACGGTCTATGCTTATTTTTAACAGAATTTGCGAAACTTATTCAATGCAATCGATACTTCAACTTCTTGAGAGTTAAAAGCAGTTATCACGCCATTATTGAATATCATCATCTGAAGATACATCAATGTCGCTTAGTTCATCAGATGAAATATCTTCCATTTCACCTGAATCTGCCTCAATTTTATTGCTGTGATTAATTGCCGAAGCATTCTTTGTATCACCTCCATTGGAATCTTTGCTAATATTTATGTTATTTTCATCTTCTCGCCTCTCGTTTTCCTCGTCATCGTCCTCATCCTCGTCATCGTTTTCATTATCCGAACCAAACCTGTCATTATACTTTGCCAATGTTGCATATTTATCAATATACTCTTTAATCTTTTCTTCGTAAATCTTTTTGTCATGTAATTGTAAACCAGCAGCTTCGTTATTCAACGGATCACTTCCATTTGGCTCTTTTAAAAGCCCTGGAATCATCCATTCTACAATATTTAACAGATCATATAAAGGAGACCAAGTGGAGTTTATAACGTCCAAGCAAATGGAGCCTGAAGCAATGTCTATGTTTGGGTGAAATATTTTATTAACAAATCCAATGCTCGGTGACTTATATGGATAATTATCAGGTAACTCCACATGCAATCTCCAAACACCATTTTCATAAGGAGTATCCTTTGGACCATGAAACTTGACATAAAATTCTTGCATGTTATCATTAACCAACTCCACTTCATGGTCACTCATCAACAACTTCATAACATCAGTCTCTATCCTTCTTTTGGTATTACCACTCGACATTGTTCCTATAAATTATATCTACAAAGCAACTAATCCTATTTTTAAACTTGTTCTTATCCCCTAATCAAAATCACAATAATTTGTTGAGTTCAGTTTGATTTTAAAATTAGATGGTCTTGGAACTTGCTAAGTTTAATCCACTGAAATCACTATTGAAACAAACAAGATTTAATCCTGTTTTATATTCAAAAAGTTAATGTACTAAAAATCTTTTGTCTTTCAAATAAGTCAAGGATTTATTTTGTAACTTTTCAATATAATAGAATGGGCTCCGTAAAGTCCCGCCTACGGTGTAAGATGGCACTATGCTCAGTCATAGCCAAGTTTTGAAAATGATAAACGACGATACTACAATATAACAAATAAAACTTTGAATGAGCTGACACTATTATTTTGTTGTGTTAGAATTGCATCTTGGGCCAGCAGTACACTGCTTGATCGAAAGTTTGCTTATAGTTCGCTTATAGTGTATCTCGAAACACATCCATAGAAGCAACATTACTACAGAAGAAATAAGTATTTAAAAAAACCAAAAGTTTAAAATATGTAACTCTATATATATTTATATGCTAACTACTATAATACAACTATAAAACCCTTCTAAGCTCTAAAAGACTATTTATATTCATGATGTAAATTCTCTGGATTTACTCTTTCTTCGAAGCTTCTAATTGAGCTTTTAATTGCTTTAATGTATTATTCTGTCTCTCTTCATTCACAATTTTATCATGTCTTTTTGAGTCATCTATTAATTGAAATAGCTCACAAATGTTTTCACGTTGTGATAGTAATTGAGATGCTGTTAGCGATTTCAGCGTAACATTATTGTATTGTTTGATTTCACTTTCAGGAATTCCTTCTACGTTCATATCTTTAGATGGGATTTCCTCTATTATTTTAATTGCCTTTGTTTCCCTTTACCAATATTAAGACTCAATATACTCTGTATGTTCTTCTTCAAATATATATAAATATATATATATATATATAT